>JASSRZ010013720.1:0-25512 GCA_032164315.1 Malacoctenus gilli | reverse complement strand
CCCGCCCCCCTCCCAACCCCCCCCCCCCCCCCCCAGACTCCAAGTGCTCGAAGTGCAATAGAAAGCAGACGGACGCGATGCACATGTCGGCACACCCCGGCATGTTTGTAGTTGGTTAGCATAGCTAAATAAGGATTAACGCCCCCCCCCCTCTCTCCCCCAATGCATGTCTGATGAGATCGTAATCTCATACAGGGAGTGAGGCATCAGAGTCACATATGAACTGTGGCTCAAACACCATGTGACGGAATGCTGGTGAGTGGAGGTGGGGGACAAGCGGTGGGCCCTCACTTGTCCCACCTCAACCTCTGGCACGAAACCTGCTAAACGCAGAGACACACAAGCAAATATTCATACCCGTGGACTACTCAGAAGAGACACACACGCGGGCAGAACGTGCTCCATCCAGAGAGCGCCCCCCCCCCACACACACACACACACACACCACCACCTCCAAGCACGGACACTGGCCCTTTGCACTATGAGGGGAGCGTGCTTTCCACCACCCCACCTGGCAGCCACGCTAGACACCAGCGACAACAAACCAATATATCACTGAGTCTTTACAGACTTTACTTAAGTCTTAAATCTACACGTAATTTCATGCGAGCTGATCACGATGCTCCTTCTCGTATACTGACACGCGTTTAGGGGTAAACACCTCACGTTGACGGATTTGAACAAAAGTCGGGGAAATAAAATTAATCACACGTTGGAAGCAGAATCTCTAACAATATTGAAAAAACAGGAAAAGTGTGTTTTTCGAGAGGTCCTGCAATTCTCTCATTTCACGACCAACTGTGAGGACACACCGGCAAACTTAACACTCGCCATGAGTAGCAAGACGTTCCCCCCCCCCCCGCCCTTCTCTCTCACACTCACACGCACGCGCGCGCACCGGCTTCAAATCTTTAAGTTACGTTATCGAGCAAAGTAACGCGAAAGAAGCCAAGCACACACAGTGCGAGCCCCTAGCATTGCTGTGCTAAGAGTGGGTACCTGGTGGGGGTTGTAGGGGCCAGGGGCTGCGGGCACTGACCGCCGTTGACTGGCTGGCTGAGGATGAGATTAGCTTTCGCTGTCTCCGTCTGGCGCTCGGAGGCGGGTAAATTCCCGTATCATCACAGCACTAAACCCGGTGACTCTCCGGGCGCACACCGACACCGTCCACGGATGAGCGGGCGGAGTGAAAGTGCGCCACCGGTCGCTCCTCCGGTGGAGTTGGGGTTCCCCCCAAATAACAAAAAAAAAATGGCAAACGGCTCCCCGGGACAACAAGCGGCGCTTTCACTCACGAGCTGCCGCTCCTCTGGGGAGAGAAAGATAAAGATCGCCGCTGCCTCCGAAATATTCCCACTGATAGAAAACTGAAGGCGTGCTGGATTCGGCTTCCTTCAAGTCTCATGACGGTAGTTCCAGGGTCAAACTTGACGGGAGGGTCTGCTCCGTGTGCGACCGGACGGAGAGCGGAGCTTCGAGTGGTTCATGACTGAGTGAAGCATGGGAGCAGCTCTATCGCTGCGCTGCCTTCAGGGCTGGTCGGAAATCCCGCGGCCGACTTTCTGACATCGCAAGCAAACTGGACGGACAGAGAACGATTCTGAGATAATTTTACAATAAACAGACAAAATCACGTTGATATAGAAAAACGTGTTAATACCCAAAATAATATCAGATTGCTAAAATGATAAACACTGAGAAACCCTTCTTCATCAGCCTCGGTTTTTATTACACTGTGACAGGTCCTTGAATAGGCATATTGGCCACACTGAGTTGGGGGTCCCTGGTTATAATCCCCCAATGATGTCAAATTTACACCATAATGTCCGAGAAGATGCACAGATACGACTGAGATGAAGGTCGAAAAAATGAAAAAAGAATCACACACAAAACCTGACAATAAAAAGACACATATCCCATTTAAACGATCTTTATCTCACCCACGGAGACAAACATGACCACCATTAAATGCGTTCAACCAGTCACGAAGACGATATCAATTATTCAAAAGAAGCGTAAGATGACCTCAAAGGAACAAAAATCCCCTCAATGTAAGATATAAGAAATAAAGAAGTCAAAAAATAAGTACAGATTCTAACTACAGTTTAGAAATTACCAAAAGCAAATGCCAATGACCATACAATTGTGCACCCCCCCCAAAAAAAAAACCCCAAACAAAATCAGATAAAAACCAACAAATTTAGCAGAAATTGTGACTTGGAATAAGCTCAGGGGGGATAACTACAAACAGAAGCATAAGTAAAGTCAAGCAGTCACAGGAGTTTCTGGCATGGTCAACAACAGACACAAGATTCAAACAAAAAGACATTAAACTTCGAAACAAGGAAAAAAAACCAAGCGACAGATGAGCAAAAATACATCAAAGAACAAAACAAACAAAGGTATGAGCAAAATGCCAGAGACAATAAAATTTATACATGAGTTTGAGTTTATGCAGAACTTGAGCAAAATTGAGCAGAGAAGAGAAAAGGAAAGGGGGAAAAAAACAACAAAGCAAAACAAATGAAATATAATGCAAGTAATAAAGAATGTGGAGAAAAATAAACCCAAAAGGGTAATACACTAACAGGAGTGCAGGATGTATAACTACCATAAACTCCTTATAAAGACAGTCACAAAACAAGACAAATGAAGAAATTAACAAGGGAAAATAAAATGAGAACTTAATTAACTTGGTAAAAAGAAATGGAATGCAGCCCCAATTCTCTTCCCACGGCCCCCAGATAACTCTGACAGATGCCCACAGCCCAGGAACCAGGTCCCTCCAGTAACACACTTTCATCTACAACCACATCTGCAAAAAACAAAAGTGAAGAAGAAGTAGCTTTGAAAAATTATAGCCTTCAAACTTAAAATGACAGCTGAAAGGAGTCTCAGTGCAATTATTGACAATGCCTAATGTTTTTAGGTCAGAACATCCTTTTATAGCACCTCCTAGGATTATATGATGGACACCATTGAATAGGAATGCGCCATGTGTTTCTAGCTGTTTTTAATAGATGGGGCACTCACAGCATACTCATGCAAACGAGTCGATACGAAGGCTCTCTGGTTCCTCTCCACTCATGTACTGGTGTGAGAACTGGTGGAGCAGGTTTGTGCAAAAGATTGGAAAACGATGCACACATGGACATGCAAGGGCTTCAATCACACCAAAAAAGATAATAAAATCACACCGTGTCATTGAACAACTTAAAAAAAACCTTAATAGAAACAAACACGCTCATACACCGCATGTCCTCACTGCAAAGAAACATCCATGACCTGCGATGTGTGGAGATGACCTCAAGGGAGGACACCAACAGGAAGATGAGGCACCATGTGCCAGCACAGAGTGAGAGAGGAGCCATCAAAGTGAGGAGTTTCTTCACATGTGTCCGTGATGCTGTGAAAATTAACATGCAGAGATGGGAGAAGGAACAAAAAGAGGACACAAATATACACTGAGAGCAGGGCTCTAGAACAACCACAATGTTCTTTATTAGCAGTTTGTTTTTACCAAACATCGAACAAAACACCATGAAGTTATGAGAAGGCACCAGGCTCCAATAAGTGTGTGAAAAGAGAGGAAGACACTCAAAGATTGGATGATTGTTTTTCATGTGGAACCAACCAGGTCGCACGAACTGTCTTTCTGCGCTTTAACAGCTCAAACTGACGGGGACAGAGTTTCTGGGAGGTCGGCGTCTTGTCAGCTACATTCTTAGAGTTGTCACATGTAATGCAGAACATTATTGGAGCATGAAAAAAGTCGGTTGCATCTTTAAATTCAAGCTGAATCAAATGACTTTTTTTAGCTTTTTATCAGCAAGACTTTTTAAATAATACAAATTGAGTTCTCTATTGTTCCATCAACTGAGAATTCCCTCATCAAGAGAGTTTTTCTAAGATGATTGATGTTTCTTCATGATTCTAGGTCCAAGATGTCATAAAACCAAACTGAATAGTTTTGCTAGTTACTGACATAAGTCAACATTAACTACTCTGGCTTTGCGAATCTCCCTGCTTAAGATCAGTGTATGTGATTCATTTCTCTTTGACCTTCGGAACATTTGAAGACTCGCTGAAGGCACAGCTTGTCCAGTGGTCATATTTCACAGCGTTTTTAACAACCAACACATTACAGCAGGGAGGTGCTCACAGGATTGTGCAACTTCGTACAGAAATCCAGTCTGAGATCCTGTTCAGGGACAATTTGAGCATGCTTCCACGTACACACACTGTTACTGGTGGGTAATTCCCACTCACCAGTTGGACTGGTATGCACAGGGGCAGATCCGGCTTGGGAAAACTCCATCCAGGCACAAACCTGGGACCCACTGGGAGCTGTGAGGCGAGACCACCACACCATGACCTCCGTGCATTCAGGACATAACTAGTATATTTGTCTTTACTTTATGCAACTCCCAATGAGGACATAAACTGAAAATTCACAAGTATGCCCAACTTTTGAGTGAATCCCTCAAGGACGAGGAGGCTGAACACCCCCCCCCCCCAACTCTAAATTGCTGTGCTTTGAAGATGGGACCCTCACAGTAGAGTGAGGGGCAGATATTCTGGCTGGAAGATGAGGTCATTTTCAGTGAAGAGCTGGAGGATCATTTCAAACCCACTCACAGCTCTCTGGGGCTAATTGTAATAACCTCCCTTCACAGCCTCCCTCATAACCACATGGAGCTGCTGGAGGAGAACCACAGGGAGTGAGGGAGACGTTGAAAACCTTCGGTCTGCTCTTAGGTGGCTGATCCGGGGTCTGCGTGGCTTCACTTTCCACCTCGCAGGCTCCCATGACAGAGTGTCAGTTTGACAGGACAAGTGAAGGCTGCACCATGTTGGCTCTGTCAGCCAGGAGGCAATGACCTGAGGCCACCGGTCAGACTCGCCTGTCTGCAATACAACAAGTCTGCGTTGCATGAGTTGGAAATCCCTGCGTGTTCCACTGGGTGTGTTGTGTGCCGTTCATCTCGACTGCACAGTGAGAAGCTTTCACTCCTCTGCAAACCCATGTTCTCTCATTTGAAGCACTCGCAATAAACCCCCTTCGGTTCATATTTTTCAATGAGGAGGTCGTTCCACTTTTAGTCTTTATGTGAGAAAGATCAAAACATATGGAGAAAAAATTAAAAAATTCTGTCGATGCAATGATTTGTACATTTATCAAAGGACTAAGTAAATTCAAAAACAAACATTTAAAAAAAAAAACTGATCAAGTGCCATCTTCTCCGTAGGGGAAAGACCAGCTTTTATTGGTGTAGACCCTGCTCAGTGTCTCTCTTGCTGACGGCAAGAGTCCCCACATGCATCATTGAACACTTGTAACTCAACGCTGGCTTCGTTCCATCCCCTACTGTAGCTGAACCTGGAAGCGAAGAACCTTCTGAAGGGGCTCTGTGACGGGATGACGTTGCCTCGTCCCACATGTTCATGGAGGCATGCAGGTAGCTGTCACCAGAACAGACACCAGTGGTGTCTGAATGTCACACGTTGTTATGTTAGAACTGGTCCTAAAAGTCATATAAATGGTACATGGACTCCACTTATACAGCACTTCTTCATCATGTTCCGCTGCCACAATGGGCTTCACACTGCAGGGAATGCCCCAACCCACTCACACACTCTTCCACTTGCTCACACTTTCATGAGTAAGATGTGATTCAGTGTATTCCTCAGAGACACTCTGACACTTGGACACAGTAAAAAATCTGACACGATGCAGCTGTGCAACTGACGTTCTGCCAGTCAGTTAGAAATCTTTAGAAATGGCTGTAGCCAATATCACATTGTTTTCTGGGTATGAATCAATCATCTTTTGTGTTCATTCAGGTAAATACAATGTTCTCCCTCAACATGCCACTTTTTAAATGACAAAAACAGTGCAAAAATTCTCATTAATACAGAAACACATTTTGAATTCACTCACCACAGAACAGGATGTCCTTATATGTGTATTTGCTGTTTAGGTGGGACATGTGAGAGGTCTGCATGACAAACCTACCCCCAAATCACACTGTGCTTTTTCACAGCACGCAGCAGTCCTAGAACACTTCGCTCTGTAAATCATATCTACCCTCGCACATACGTTCACCCATCAGTGATGTAGGCTGCCACGCAAGGCGCGCGCACACACACACACACACACACACACACACACACACTTAGGAGCGAACTGTTTGCATTGTCTTGCTCAAGGACCCTTGGACAGGGTGGGATGTGGGAGCTGAGCGACAGGCTGCTGGAACCAGGTGAAGTCAGAGGGATGGGTCGCCTGTACAGTGGGGGAACTTGTTAAGTGAGACCACTATTAGCGTCATCACTCAGGTAAGTCAAACAGAGCTCCAGGGGTCTCTCTGTGTCAGAAAGAAAGTTCCAGTGTCACACAGGCTGAAATGTAACGCTTTCTCCACCTCTATGTACTACAAGCACGAGAGAGAGGTGAGATGAGAGGGTGGGGGCTTGTTGGCAGAGCTCAGAATTACGATTACAAACTATGAGGGCATAAATCTGATCCAAAGATGCCCTCTAGTGACAGCACGGGCTCCATACAGGGAGAATTAAACTGGTGATTTACAGGGCAGCCATTGGAGCAGCCTTTACTGTCAGGATGGATGTGTTCAGCAGATTTCAACTTTAACTGGAGCAAAATAAATTGAACTTTAAGCTGGATCTTGATAAACAGGGACTCAGGATGAGGTGACAAAGTCTTCCTCAGATACAGAGTAACGTGTGGAACAGTGTGAGAATAATCATAATAATAAAAAAGACAGCACCAGTCTGACACTTTTTACGTTACTCCCTTTTAATTCAAAGTAAACAGGAATATAAAAGGATTAAAATCAACTTTTATAGACAGGAAGATCAAACTGCACATGGGTATAAACGAAGAAGAGCAAAGGTTGCATTTACATTGTGCATTGATGCTGTACATTTCATCGTCGTTGTCATCCACTCCCCCTCTGATTCTCTTCGACCTGCAAATGTGCTGTGGCTGCTGAGCATTTGTACCATGACCGCGGACCAGCACATGAGCACGTCAGCTCAGAGGCACTGTCACAGCTCTGCACTACAAAGGGTGAAAGGAGGTGTAGCAGCGACTGCATGAGAACAAGTGTGGAAGGTTTACCTGCTTTTCTGTAAGAGCAGAAGGAAGATTGCTTTCTCTCTACCTGATTTTTTGTTCATTTTCATTCACAATCAATCACAGAAATTGATGAGACAACCATTTTTGTCAAATCTGCTGCTTGTGGACTTTCACAGAATCAAGGGTCATGGGTAGGACTCCACAGATTCTACTTCTTGGCATGCTGGCTGAAAGGTCACCGTGTTTGCAAATGACAGAAACTTGAAAAGACGGCACCAGTGCCAAAAGTCACCTGTCTGTCTGACACTGGCATCCCAACCTTTATCAAGGCATCTGTTCAGCACTGAATCCTTCCATCAGTCTTGCATCATTCATTGATCCTTCTCAGCAGCTATCCACTCAAATAACATCCATCTAAACCTCCATTCACTCAGAGATCACAATAACATATCCAACCACCTTGACATTCATGCTGAACAGCCATCCATCCCATCATCTTGAACCTGCTCCGTTCTCACTGGGGTCTGTATTTGCTCTGGGTGAAGTTATTGTTCTGCTCTATCACGGGCAACAACTCCTCTCCAACATCACTGAAAGGCAGAGGTAGTTACAGCCTGGGTGGGATCCTGATAATAACAAAACCTGCTGGATGATGGTGGGATGTGTTAGCATGAAGCCTTTCCCTGCTGCGAATCTGGAGCCACTCTGTCACAGCTGATTCATCCTGCTTCAATGCAGCACAATTACACATTGCGTTGCTTCACTTGGAACAGCCTGAGTGCAGAGCAGAGTGTGCATTCGCTGCATGGCAGTCTCACATCAGGCCGTGTTTGAATGCAGCTCCTAACTCATTTCTTCGCCTGAGCGGTGAAGCGGCTGTGATAACTACAATTTTATTTTCAGCTGAAACGTGTAGGAAAACATTTTTGGTCACGTCTGTAGGAGCCAAGCCACACCAGCCTCCATCCATTCAAGCTGGGGTGGACAGAAATGCATGAAGCTTTCAGCAGAGCACAGTGATGTGTCCCTTAAACACAGTGTGTTGCAACTGTGATGAGAAACAGATGTGATGGACAGAAGAGTCTGTGGGAGCAGGTGGAAAAGTGCCAGCAGTGCACATGAAGTCGGCTTCACACAGTAATGAAGTGAATCCGAGCAAAACACCAGTAAGTCAACGCCAGCAAACCAGTCTTACAGTCGAACCCCTCAAACCAGCAGGTGACATCACACCCATGCTTCACTCTCTGAGCCCCCCAGATACACTAACCGAGGCGATCAATGTTTATCCAGACGTGACAGAAGTCACAGTGGTGCTTTAATCACAATGCTCCCAGGCTCCAATGCAAATCTCTGAACCCTGTACAGGTAGTCTTGGAAAGGTTCAAGTTGACAAACCCATTCATCTCTCTGTCCCAAAGTAAAAAAGCTTTCTACATCCAATGTGAAGCAACTTACAACTTGTATGACAGCAATGAAAGACCCAGCAGCAGGGAAAGTTCCCATACCTGCTCTGAGAGTAGCTATCACACTTGTTGACACCTGATCAGCTGCTGGTTAGTGGATTTCAGTGCTGACCACAACAGAAAGCGGCACACTCGGAAGACGGACCCTGCAGTTTGTAGTGAATTTACACATATAGAGCAAATGAGAGCTGAATGACGGACGAGCAGAGCTGCCAGGGTGAGTTTATCCAGGAGAGGGCGCTTGTGTGGTGACTTTCGGTCCACCCCACCAGCTGTTCCCAACCTTCTCTCCTTGGAGCCCACGGATAACTCCAACACTGCCTGCAGGTTCCCCCACCAACTCTTCTCAATTACCATTTCAAAGCAAAATAATTTCTTGTATTCCTGTCATATGATGTCAAGTGATCCCTGGAGAGTCTGCTGCTATTCTGCTGAGCCCCTTATCAACACTATGAGTGAGTGGTGAAAAAGCCAAAAGAGAGTGCAAATGAAGAAGCAGCGTTACCAGCAAACTACCTTTTGCAAGAAAGGGAAAAAAAACACCCACGAGTGCCACAACCTCCTGATGCACCAAACAAGGTAAATGCTGGTTATCCAGATGGACTGGTTAAAATTAAATGGTTTGATTCCAGATGAAAGCCTTGGAATGTATGAAAATATCCCTAAAACTTGTTTTTTCTTCTTTTTAAGAAATGAATTCCATTCGTTAAAGACAGTATCTAACGTTGTGCTGCTGCTTGTTATTTAGAAGATCTGTAAAACCAAAGGTGAACATCACTTCCGAAGCGGGGAGGGAGGCGTGGCGGCAAGATGAATGAGTTGGTGTCGTGAGAGGACGTAAGGAAGCCGTGCAAAGGAAAGCTTGTGGTGAAAAGAAAAAAATCCCCCCCTTTGGCCGAGGCCACAAAAAATACATTCATACAAAACGAGATCAAAGTGCAGCTAACGTGTAAAGTTTTCCCCGCTCAGCTGGCTAAATAATGTCTGGAAAAGTAGCATGAAGTCAAGTCAAATTTGTGCATTTTTGGGGTTTTTTTGATTGACAAAAGTCAGTGGCCAGCCTCGGTGTGGGGGGGGGCACCCAGTTGGTTATTGGAAGTGGAGGACTCTGAGACACTTAGATTTACTTGCAGTTACAGCAACCTTGCCAGACCATTCCCTTTTCTCTCACACACAAACAGACAGTTTTTTTTTTTTTTTACACACCAATTCTGGCCACCACTACAGCGCACTCTTGCTTGAGATGCAAACAAATGTTTTTCACATTCCCCATCCTTGCTGCCATCACTGCAAAATCCTTTACTGACACACTCTGAGTGAGTGCGGCGCTTGCTCTAGCTGCTGTCCTCGTCGGCTTTCTGGCCTGCTGGCTTCTCTGCGTTCGAGGAGCTTCCTTCGAAGCGCTGCGAGGCGATGGTGGCTTGATGGGACATACTCTTCCTCACGATGTCACCTTTCCTCCACAGAGTGATCTCCTGTGGCAATGTGACACAAGGGAGTGTGTGTGAAATTATGGCAGTGCTGAAAGTGCACAAGGGAGTGGATGACCCCCAGAACACCATGTGTGTACCTGCTGTTTGAAGTATCGTCTCTCCTCCTCGTCAATGAGGACCAGGTTGAGGTAGTAGCGCACTGAGAACTTCTTGTTGACATCCCTCATCGTTGGCGACATCTCGTAGCCTGCCAGGAACAGCCTGATGGGAATGGACTCTCCTACAGCACGGCGAGACAAACCACATGTTGCAGGCAGCAGACACTCGCACGTGTGACATGCAACACGAAGCAACCGTGAGCGCTCCAATCACCTCTGACCGGCGCACCGTCCATGATCTCATACTTGGCGATGGTGTCATTTTCGTGGTACACGTTGGGCCCCGTGCCCGTTGTCTCCCGCTTGATAATGTCGATCTCCATGTGTTTGATCTTGATTCTCACCAGCAGGAAGTAAATCTTCCCTACAATCACATCTTTGAGGTGATATCTGAAACAAATGGCGGGATCTGTCAGTCTCACTAAAACACGCACAAACAGAGCCTGAAGTCCGGAAAACCTACTTGGACTTGTTGTACTCAAACTCTATGTGGAGACAGTCCTCGATGCCCACTTCCATCTTGATGGAGGAGTTGAGCTCAGGGTAGGTGCTGAGCGTGTGAACCACGATGTCCTGCTCTTTGCTGATGTCATTAAGCCTGCGGCCCACCGTCGCCCTCAGAAAGTACCTGCGAGCGGACCACCAGCTCAATCAACAGACACTGAGGGGCAACCAAGTGAGGCTGTCCAACAGGTGGAATTTCAGGCAGTCTCGGTGTGTGTGTGTGTGTGTGTGTGGACAATGACAGATTACGGGTCAACATGCTATTAAAGCAACATCAAAGCTTTACTTTCTCTTTTGGAGCGGGAGTTACATTTTCTATGGAATCCACTAGAATCAGCCCACAACACCACTGCATTCTCCCACTCTTTAGGAAGGTAGTGACTGTCAAACTCACTCTTTTTATACCAGACTTTCTGCCTGACACAACTCCACAGGAAACACTTTAAATTTCTTTCCAATAAATCCCACTCACAACAAGACCCCTAATAAAGAGAAAAGCCAGCATTTTTCACCTCAACTATGACTGGTCATTATAAAACTGCTCTTCCACGCAAACCACAAATTATAATATTTCTAATCAAATGTACTGGTATACAGGAAAGAATCTCATGATGAGCTACATTTCACACTACACTGCAAGCAAGAAAAGATCAGGCAAATATCCAGCAGCTCCATAAACAAACATCATTAGGTGTGTGCAAGATGTTCCTATATTCAAACATATTTATTTTCACTTATATATCAATAAATGATGTACAATACAGCATATAAATACCTAAATAAGACACGGGAAAATGGTAGCACATTTTTAAACTTCATCGCAGTCACATTCCTACCATGTCCACCCCTGTCATCATGACAGCTCTGTTAGTGGAGGTTGAGCTGTGTTGAAGTCAGTGGATCACATTAAGCTTCCATCAATCTGCTTTCAGTCAAACAGCATTCACAAACCTTGAAGGATATGGGTCATTGTCCTGTTAAACAGGCTGTTGTGTCTTATGCCTGTTGCTGATAACATCCTGGCAGGCACACTGGCTCGAGGTGGCCTTGACTTCCAGATCAACCTCAGACTAAGTGCTAATGCTTTTTTTGCAGAGCTTGAAAAAAAAAAATAGGACAACGGTCACATTTAACGCCACCCACAAGCTGTGGTTTGCTCAGTTGAGCACCAAGAAGAGGATCAGGTCTGAGCCTCGCCAAAGGTTACAAAAGCAGTTCTAAATGCTCCTCCAACATTCACATAAGTTTAACTTTTTTTAGATGATCCAAGAAAAAAAAATTGGCCAGTAAAGTCCAGCATTAAAACGAGTACAGACAAATAGGACACTGTTTACCTACAATATCAGAAAGGATTTAGATAACACGAACAAACTCTGAAAATGTCATTTGTTTTTGTTTGACACCGTTGTAAAACTGACAAAATTGACTAACTCACTGGATTGGACGAGCAGAGAAAAAAAACACCTCCGCTGACGGCCCCTCCCCACAGGAACTCCTACCGTAGCTTGACATTCTGGCCGGTGTACGACTCGTAGGGCTTCTCCACATGTGTGAACTCGAAGTCGAAGGTCTGCGACTGCGTGAGCTCCCCTGGCCGAGCCAGGTCCTTCACCAGGGACACAAACTCGTGGGGGTTCCCCCTGTCGTAGTACATCTCTGCGAAAACATGCACAGTCACTCACAGACAAAGAGCAAAATGAAACAAAACACAATAGCATCGTAACATGGACTAGCAAGAGTAAAATAGTACTTTAAACCTTTAACTATAGTGAAAATTATATTTGTCAATAATTTATTTTTTATGTGGTGGTCTGCAATTGTGACAACTGTTATAAATATAATTCACACAAAATGTATATTTTCACAATTTTATGTCATGTTAAAATAACTGATTAACTAAAAGTGGTTTCTCCTTGCATCACATTGCTTCCAGTCCCTGCCCCATGGCTGCTATTCTGCCCTCCATCTTACACCCCACTTCATCTTTATGTTTGATGAAAACTGTTGATCAGACAGAAAAAGAGGAAATGGGAGGGTCATTGCCATTAAGAGGAACTCCTTACTGCTGCAACAAAGTGTGCTGAACATGCAAAAAATGACCAGAGAACGGGGTGCATGTTTGACATGCAGAAAGCTGCAGAGGACATGGTAGCTGTGATTAGTCCTTGTAACCTTTATGCAATGCACCACAGAGCGTCATGTTGTAGTACTGCTTCTGTAAAAACAGCCTGCAAAGTAACGCCATGTACCAGAAAAACAGTTGTACTTAGATAAGATATTCTGCAGACTGATCTGCAGTGAGATCTGTCTAGATGTGGTGTCATGATTCTCAACAGGCTGTTAGCTCAGCCATCAATATGCTGGAGGTGGCACCATCGAAATGAACAGCCGCTCAGTGGCACGGCTGTTGTCAGTAAATATATCGATTCCATACCTTTGCACCCATTTCTGAAGCTGGTCAAAGTGAAGCTAATCTTACTTAATTGATGTACAACAAAGGCAACAAAGATCTCATTTTAACTTCTGTCTAATATTACTAAAGCGTATGTCGCCAAAGAGAGGCGGGTTACACAGCCTGACCTGGTCCTCCTCGAAGCCCACCTGCACAGAGCAGTTTGGCGGTCCCACTTTGACAGCAGCGGGTCAAAGTTGACAGGCGGCTCACCAATGGCTGCTTAGTCAGCTGACTTTGGCTGGCGCTTAAGTCTGTCACGAGACCCACCACTTCAAAGTGACACTTGTTACGGCGGCGCAAGAGCCCGGAGGAAAAAGTGTTGCACGCTCCGCTCGTTCTTCCCGACACACTCGGGTGGTTCTAAGCACAACGAGCCGGTCCACCCACCGCCGAGGGCTGCCTCTCCCACACCTCCTGTGACTCTTTAGCCACTTCTGGCTGCTGGCTCGCAGCGCACAGCGGGCCTCGCAGCCGCTCACCTATCTGGCCGACAAACTCGATCTTGATGCTGTTGTGCTCCAGCCTCTTGCCCGGGTATTTGAGAGTCACGTTTACTTTCCCAGACACCGTCTCCCCGTCGTAGAACAGAAAGTATTTCTCTTTCCGTCCGTCTTCGCTCTTGTGCTCCGCTTTCTTTCTGGTTTCGGCGTCATTCAGAACTATATCGATGTCCGCACTCTGACCGAAACCGAAGAAGCTCATGGCTGTTCGTTAGTCGGTCAGCGCACGCAGTGTGCCCGCAGAAAAAAAAGCCTTCCCTCCGTCCCTTGATATGGCCAACACGCCTGAGTCCGCTCGGTTTGCTGTAAACGGTGCGGCAGCAGCAGCAGCAGCTTCTCGATTGTTGAATATTTCCAGTTACAACCATATCACTCCGCATGCGCCGAGTGTCACGTGACTGAACACACTACTTGTCTGTGTTTTTTCCGCTCTGTTCTGACACAACTAACCGTCAGTCCTGGACACGTTCAATAACGAAGGGCCCCATGTGGAATCTCTACGGAATACCGAGATATTTAACAAATGACCGCAGTCTCACCTGTTGATTCTGCCTAATAAAATTGATATGACGCAGTTTCAACAGGTAAGGTAATTGTGTCAATTTTTTTTTTCGAAAAACTTTATTGATTTTCCATATTGGATAAACACAGAGGTCAGGGGTAAAGGGTGAAAACATCAGAAACAGACAAAGCACTGCATTACTCAAATTGTGCCTTCGCATTACTGTAAGATTAAAGGTAAGCATGAATAGAGGAAACAGTTGGTGTTCATGACAAAAAGGTTATAAGTTGGTGACAAATTGTTTCTACTACTGTTTTGCTCCTCTGAGAAGTTTTGGCATATCAAGGATGAAAGAGGGGATCCAAAGCCAGCCTTAGAGGCCCTTTGTATGGGCTGCAGGTCTGGGGGCCTTCAGACCAGTGGTTCTCACCTGAGAGCCCATCAAAAGTGTTTGCTGAGGGCTGAACCTCAAGAAACAGCAAATGCTGGTGGTGGTTCTGCCATCACATATCGATCAATAGAAAGCCACATTAGGAACAGCAAAAAAATCCAAAACAAACCCAGGTTGAAGGAAAGGTTTATGTGACCATGAGTTGCTGTTTTTCCCCCTATCGGAACAAATATGTATCCCTGCTTTGACTTTTGAGTATTGAAATTTAAAAACGACAATATGCATTTCACAATCACAAGAACTGAGGATTTGGTTCACATAGTGGGGTTTTGTTGTTTTAGCAACTGAGAAAACTTGAAAAAAAAAAATCGAAACATCTTTTCAATTTCCTCTGTCCTGAGTGTCCACTCCTCTCTGTCCTCGTATCTTAATGTTCTTTTATAATTTTTTTCAATATAATTTTTTCAAAATTATTTTCACAGACTAACTTAACTTAAACACTTCAACTATGCATCACATTCATCTTTGTTGGATTAACACTTGTTGCAGACATTCAACCCACTACTTTCCAGCTGCAGCTTTTACCCCTGCTGTTTATTCTCAAAAACATAGGGACAATCTTACTGCTTGAATGGTCTTTTTTTATTAAGAATTATTCAAACGAAAAGAAAGGGAGCAGTCCTTAAATTGCTTAAATTTTCCAAAGCTGTAACAAACAATTTAATAAAGCAAAACTCCTCAAAGAGATCATTCTAAACTGTAGTAACGAGTCAAAAATACATCTCAACATACCAACAGAAACACAATCTGAGGTAGAACTGATGCTGAGATGGGAAGTAACATTGGCATAATAAAAGGCTCAATAAGAAAAAAAAAAGTGATCGTTTGATACAGAGATGTCATTTCATATTGAGAAGAATGGAGCTGCAGCCTCAGTCAGGATCCCAAAGACTTCTGAAACTTAAATATTGGTTTTGAAAATCCAAATAAAAATACAGCTCCATTTCTCTTATGTGTAGGAAACTAAGATTGTACCTCAAAGTGCAATAAAGCGTCGGACTCTCCATGGTCTAGGCAACTGCTGCCATCATTTCTTTTTGGCTCCATGCTTTGCGAAGTATGATGACGCATGCGGCGATGCGACTCTGGTGCTGCGGGTTGACAGATGAGTGTTTTTTCTGCTGCATATGAACCTGTGTTTGCGGTGAGTTTTAGTGGATTTTCTACAGAAAATCTGGCACCCTCTTAAACGAAACTGAACTGCAAAAGAACGCCGTTCACAAACATCAGAATGAACGCGTTCACAACAAAGTTCATCAAGCAGAAATTCTGTGCGTTCAGTTCACGTTCGCCAGAAATATGACTGAGTTCATGACAATCGTGCATTGAACACGTTCACACGCAACACTGGTCTCTCAAAGGTTTTTATTTTGTGAGATCTCGCAAAGATTATTCTCCTACATCAGTGAACCGAAAGCAAAACAGACACACGCACGGTTTTTGGTCACTCCGTCATCCGCTTGCCCACAAGACACTCTGACTATGACCTCAGATCTGTCGAGACAAGCCGCTGAATTTAAATATGTTACTAAGTGCATGAAAAGAAACTAGCGAGGATTCCCTCGGTAGCGGTGAGCGAGGAGCCCAGTGCCGAATCCCTGCCCGGCGAGCGGACGTCGGAAATGTGGCGTACGGAAGACCCGCTTGCCCGGTGTGGCTCGGGGGCCTGAGTCCTTCTGATCGAGGCTCAGACTGTGGAAGGTGTGAGGCCGGGTGGGGATTCGGTGCTGGGCTCTTTGCTCGCCGCTACCGAGGGAATCCTGGCTAGTTTGTTGGAGCGTCTTGCGGTTGAGTGGACGGCGAAGGGACCAACAACTGCCGCCGCCGCAAAGCATGGCTGTCCTTGCCAGGAGGCTGATGGGCTTCGGCTGCGTGAAGGAGACCGGGGGAATCCCGGCGTCCGAGCGCCTCTGCGAACCGCCAGGGCGGGCAGCGCAAAGGACTGACAGCCACCAGCAGCCGTGCCCCGACCTGAGTGGAGCAGTTGAAACTGTAATGTTTGTTTATGTTTCTGTATCTTTGTGCAATAAAGCTGAATCAGCTGTTTAAAACACAAGAAGAGAAAAATCCCGCGGTGGGACTGGATTTGAGCTTAAAATCCAGCCAATCAGATCAGTTAGAAGAGTGAATGCCCCCAACTGACAAATACACCCACTGACACTGACAAATATGCCCACTGAACACTTCGAGGGTGCAGAAATGTACAGTGAGAGCATACAGAAAGGTGAAGGGGGCGCGTATTAGTGCCACCATGCACCCGCGAAGAGAGCTTTGCCCTCTCTCAGTTGATAAATGTGCTTGCGGTGACAGCTTTGCGCACCCGCGGTGACACCTTTGCGCGCCCTTGATTTTTGGCAGCAATGTGATGCCATAAACAAAAAATGGAGGCGCATCATTCGTGTACTGCTATGGGAGCATAGTAGGTTTGTGTGCACTATGCTCCTCCATTGTTGTATGTCTATTTTGCTTTTGGTTCACTTCCGTAGGGAAAAAACCTTTGCAAGATCTTGGAAAAGGTATTGCGAGATCTCACAATACTTTGCGAGATCTTGCAAAAAAAATAAAATTCCCACTCCCCGTCCCTTTAGGGGCTCCGTATGCAATGACAAAAACTAAAAGTGTTCCAGTTTTTCCAACTTGGCTACGGAACAACAAACTGTTTGATTATATGAAGATCTAAAGCAAGTGTCGAACACATACGACCTGCAGGCCGAACAGACAAATGGGCAAAGACAGAATCTATTGCGGCCGACAGGATGACCTTCGACTGTGTGAAATGACAAAGAAGTGATGTGAAATCTAAGTCAACTGTGTGCTGGAGACTAATCGGGGAAGAGAGACAGCAGCAGCTGTCTTCTGCTCTGAAAGAGTTGAAAAAACAGGTTTTTTGTACTGTCTCGTCTCCACCGACTGACTATTATTGGTCAGGGCAGAGGAGTGAGCGGGGAGATAAAAAGGAATATGTGGATTTCCCTGCTGTGTGAAACTTGTCTAAAAACTAAAGTCTTTCAACATAGTAACTGAATGGTTTCTCTTAATTAAAGATCATCAGACATAATTCCCCCCGTAGATGCGCCAATCTGTACTTGCCTCAAGCGAGCAAAAGGCTGACTTGTCTTATCAATGTTTGTTTATGGGTGTCTTGACCTGGATTGACCTTTTTGTTTTCAAATCATCTTGAACACCTTGTTAGGTTTCACTTATGAACACATTATTGTGTACCAAATGCAAGATGAACCTGTATGCATTTCCGCAGCAGGATTTGAACCTGTGACTCCCATGTCAAAGTCCCACTTCCCCACAACTTGACTGCCTCCCATGTGAGACTGCATCATGTTGACTTCACTCTAGCAACAGAACAGAACAAGCACATGACAATGCAGCATCATGTGAACATCACCAGTGTTGGATATTTGATTCAAGACACAAACTCTTCTTGACAGAAATAAAAACTCAGACTGCAAACCACCTAACGCAATGCATCCTGATGAGAAAAGGACATAAACCAGCATGATGCATTTTTGCCAGCATTTGATTTGTTTTGAGGCTGATGATGGCAATCAAAGAGAGCTTGCTGGTGGACTTGCTTCATACTGCTGAAACCCTCTGAAATTGCCTCAGACCAGCAGGTTTTGTTATGCTCTGACTCGTGAAGTGAACTCGTGCACAGCAAAGTTGCCAAATGGAAATGCACTCGCTGTGATGTAAAAGTGGGTCGTAAAATCCATCAGGGTCTTCATGGAGTAATTTTTGTCCCAATAAAGGTTAACACTCAAGAACAAAAGAGAGCGTAAAATCTGCATTGATTACCAAGTTTATGGTAAATCCAATTTCAGTTTCTAAATAAAAAAAAAGCTTTCAACAGAATTTTGAAGTTATTTTTCATTATTATTATTATTATTATTATTATTATTATTATTATTATTATTATTATTATTATTATTATGGAGCCAATCAGACGTGAATCTCGTGGTCAGTGACTGAAAGTTGGTTAAAACTTAAAAGTAGTATGTTGTCATAGCAAGGCTTGCCAGGGTGGGTGATTACACAGTGGGCGTTTGTGGGTAGGGACAGATGACATCATTGCTTTGGTCCCACGAAACAGGGAGGAGTTAAAGGTGAGTTTTGTGTTTTGTACTGTTCTACAATTATTTTTGTAGTTTTTCCACTGTGTACAAACTTTCGCGCTCGTGCTACAGAAAGAACTCTTCGGACACCTTTTCTTCGCGACTTATGTGCAATCGAAACGTCGTTGAGAGCAATGTATTCGTAAGTACATTCATCTTGTATCATCTCTTATTCTGAGGTATTTCTCGTTTTCAAGATTTTAGAATGACAGTAAAATTAGAACGAATGAATGCTACTTGATAGCTTTATGCTCGCTCCTTTGCTAGCCAGTGAAACTTAGTGTAAAAGATAATTCACAAGAGTGAAGCAGGTTTCTGATAGATATAAAACTCAGTGGATTTTCTTCGTCCAAGAGTCAAATTATGTGTGTTAGATGACAGTTCATGAATTTTTTTTAAGCTTTTCATACACATCTGACATACAATGTTTCAATTTCTTCCTCTATTGTTGCTTCTCAAATTTAAAGGAACCACCTGGAAACGCCTCCTGCCAATCAGCCGTCCCGTTTAACCTTCAAGTGGCGGGCCGGCCATGGCAAAAACAAACAAGTGTCCCGGGAGTATGTTGGCTATTCGAGCCAGTACAACCAACCCAGTGGGGCCAACTCAGATCAACTGAAGGGGCCCCCTGGGTCTAGCAGACCACTGCAGTGCCCCTCGGCTCAGCCGGCGCCTGATGCTCCATCACAGGGCATGAAGAGGCCCGCCCCTCTGAGTCTGAGGGACCTTCCAAGCAGGCAAAGTGTGAGCAGGTATGTTGAGTGTTTTGTCTCCTCATTCAGAGTATTAAGTTGTCAGATTGTAGAGTTTTGACTGTTTCCTCTCTGTGGTTCTCGTCTCTCAGCCAGCTGGTGTCAGATCAGCTTCACGGGTCCGGGTAAGTGAAGCTCAGTCACTGCAGAGCAGTATCAAAATGTTCCTGTGCTTCAGGTACAGTAAAAATTTCCAACATTGTACTCTGAATGTTGTTTGTTATTCCTGTGGGCTGTTGACTGACATACCGGCTGTTGTTTCCACAGAGGACAGTCTGAGGTCCCTGAGAGACTTGAATGTCCCCACCACCCACATACAGTCCTGATCGAGGACGACAGAGCAGGAGACCTGATTTGCCCAGAATGTGGCCTGGTTGTAGGTAAATCACAACACTCTATTTACATGTGGAGTCGCTTTGCCTGAAGAAAAGGTGGCTGATATCACATGATGTGACTCCACAGACACCTCATTTAGTCAGACACAGAAACACTGGTCCTCCAAATGTGGGCGTGTTTGTTTCTGATGAGTTTCTGATGTCGTTAAAGCACCTAAAATGACAGATGACTTTTTGGATAGGGTTCATGTGCTTTTTGTTGTTTCCTTGATATTGTGACTCTAAATTAGCTTCATCTAAATTTTGTCTCCTCAGTTGAACACGTGATTGATGTGGGTGCAGAGTGGAGGATGTTCGTCACCAAGGATGCCCCCAAAGATCCATCCAGAGAGGGACGTGCGCAGGACCCTCTAATCAATGTAGACCTTTCCACTATGATTGGCCAGGTGAGTGAAAACTGACATTTTTGTGCATAACAACAGGCCCATTGTATGATCAAGACTTTAGAATGTGATGTGTGCCAGGTTATATCATGATTTGGGGTCTGAGAAATGGACCCTAATGATCATTGTGGTGTGCCTGTAAGCGGATCAGTGTCTGTGTAGTTTGCCTCGGTGGCAGCAGCCCATCACATCCTGTAGCTTACTGTCCTTTGTTTGGCCCTCAGGGAACCGCTACTCCCAGTTTGGATGAATGGGGCAACATCATGTACCCAAACCAGCACCTCATGAGCAGCAGTGAACGGGCCATGCTCAAGGCCTTCGAAGAGAGATCAGCAACATGGCGGATCACTTCCACCTGCCGGAACAAATTGTGGTGAGTTTCAGACCCATTCAGTGGTTGTAGGAGAACGTCCTTGTACTAATGTGGCTGCTGTAGAGAAGCTGGCAGGTATGAAAAACCTGCTATCTTTCCATTGTTCTCTGTACAACACATAACTGTATGTTTTTGTCTCCACAGGACAGAGCAAAACAGCTCTTCAAGCAGGTTTAGGACCAAAAGGGCCTGAAGCGGCGAGCCAACGACGCCATCCTGCCTGCCTCTATATGGTCTGCAGTCAGGAGGGTGTTCCAAGAACCTTTAAAGGTTGGTGTTTCCTCTCAAAGTTTGAAGCAGCATGACGCTGTATTTCAGTGAGAAGTCTTGCTTGAGGATAATTGAAGTTTCCCCACATTTCCTGTTTGGACATTAAATTTTCGATCCAGTGCTGGTGCAAAATGCATCACATCTTCATCCTTCGATTCTAAAGATTTCCTTTTGCCATGATTAAGTCTTTCTTTCCTGTTGCTTTGATCTTCACAGAGATCTGCGCTGTGTCTGCTTTCTCCCAAAAGAAGATCGAAAGATGCTACAAGGGGCTCTTGAAGGCTCTAAAGATCAGCAACTGCCCCCACCAGCCAGAGGATTACCTGCCTCGCTTCTGCTCTTTCCTCGGCCTGTCGAAAAAAGTCCAGAGGACGGCCACCTTCATCTCCAGGAAGGCCAAGGAGCTGAGCCTGGTGCCAACCATGGATCCATCCTCTGTGGCTGCAGCTGCCATCTACATGGCCTCTCAAGTCCTCAGAGAGAAGACGACCCAGAAAGGTGAGCGGTGATCGTCTCCATCCAGTCTGAGAGATCACACACGTTTGTCGGAGTTTTCCGAAAGCGGGAGGCACCCTCTCGGGCCGCCGTGTCCCAACGGCCAGTTATTTTATTACTGTCAGGTCCTGATGCAGGTTTTTAGGTGAGACACAAACGAGATTGAGGCTGATGTTCAAGTTGAACAGAAGTGTGACAGATTTACTATTGATTAGCAAAAAGATTACAAAAGTTAAAGCAAATGGAGTTTAAAAGCAGATTCTGCGCAGGAGTCTGACATGCTTTCCCCCGAGAGGCCGGCATGTAAGAGCCCCGTTTTTTCTTTGTCCAGATGTATGTATGTATGCTGGTCGGGCCAGACAGGTCCCGCCTTCCCAAACAGATGTGTTGTCTGTATGTCCAGATAATGTAAGCAACGTAAATCCAAGTGTCGGCCGTGCCAGTTGGTTCCTCAGGATCGGTGTCCTCCCTGTGTGTTTTACTGCCGTTGAGACACACAGGAGAGACTAACTGTGTAAAAGGTAAAGTACTCTGTGTTGTTTTGTGAAGCATGTAAGCCAGAAATTTATTTGTGATGAATTTCTCTAACACATTCTTGTCAGGAACTTGAACAGCAGCTGAAGTTTTCCTTTCTTGTGTCCACAGAAATCGCAGTCGCAGTCGGAGTGTCAGACACCACCATCAGACATTTGCTCTATGCCTTTGTTCCACACACTGCAGAACTTTTGCCCCCCGACATCAGAGTCGGCGAGATACTCCGCCCTGTTCTCTGATTCATATCAACAGAGCGTTGATCTGCTGACCCCAAGTTGTTAACTGTTGTGAATAAATGGTAAAAATTAGAATCATTTGTGGAAACTGTTTGTCTTTCAGTGTTTGTCTGCCCTGTGACGGGCTGCTGACCTGTCCAGGGTGGACCCTGCCTTCGCCCAAAGCCAGCTGGGATTGGCTCCAGCACCTCCAGAGACCCTTACCTGGAGGAAGAGGTATGATCAAACTGGCACAATAAGCTCGGCCCTTCAGTGCTGTTACTGATACTCTGGGGTGCAAGTAACACTTTACAAATGCTCACACTGCTGTCATATGAAGTATCAAACTTGACTTCTAAGTTTGGTTTAGATGCAAGGTTATTTCATCCATAGATTGTTTGTGGTCTTCAAAGAAAGTGTAACAACATGTAGACCTTTTGTGGAGGGATGCTTTATGCTGCTGCTGATGTTTATTAATCCTCTGGAAGTGATTCTGTTGGAATAGTTGGAATCTAGAGGAGGGAGGGACACATACTAATTAAGTGTTAGCAGAAGTTAGCATGCAGCCCAGAGTCACTGTCTGTACATATCTCGTCCAAAAAAATCTTTTATTTCATCATATCAGCCACCAGGTGGTGTTCTCTTCTGTTCTATCATCATTCTCCAAACATTTAGCAGCATGTTTGTGAACCTGTGATGAAGAAGGAGATCAGCACCTAATTTGAGCTGTTATCTTCCTCAGTGTGCAAACACTTCTCTGTCCCTCTGGCACAGTGTGGCAAAGCACTAAAATGGCATCAAAAACACAACAGTGATCATGGCAGCGAAAAGAGGATGAGCAAAAATAACCAATATTTTTTTTTGGGGGGGGGGGGTGTCTCCATTGGTCCTTGCATTTGACTTGGTCCCCAATGTGTTAGTTGCAGTGTTGGGGAAGTTCACATTCTACAAGAACGAGCTCAAAGTTCAGTTCACAAACTTTAAAATGAACTAGTTCAGTTCATAATTCAAAGTTTTTGAAATAAGTTCATGGTTCCAAAAACGAATGAGTTCGTAGTTCTTTCATAATTTTTTTTCAGTATGTTGTTGCGAGCAATTATTTTTCAAAACTATTGCCACAGAGTAACTAAACTTAAACACTTAAACTGTGCATCATATACACTTTTGTTAGATGAACACTCGCAGACATGAGGACAATCTTACCGCTTGAATGGTCTTTTTTATTATTAGGAAATATTGAAACACACAAAAACAAGGGGGGGGTTGGTGTTTAAATTGCTTTAATGTAATATGGCAAAACCCCTCAAGGAGATCATTCTAAACTGTTGCAACAAGTCAAACAGATGTGTCAACATACCAACAGAAACAAAATCTCAGGAAGAACTGACGCTGAGGTAGTAAGCAGCATTGGCATAATAAAAAGGCTCAGTACGAAAAAAATGAAATACTTGGTTAAATACAGAGATCTCATTTCAAATTGAGAAGAGCTGTAGCCTCAGTCAGGACCCCAAAGACTTTGGAAACTTAAATATTGGTGTTGAAAATACCAAAAACAATATATCTCCATTTCTCTTATGTGGAGGAAACCAAGATTGTACCTCAAAGTGTCTGACTCTCCATGCTCTTGGCCACTGCTGCCATAGACATTCATTGGTAGACGCCTCATGACGCGCTGGAGCGCATCGTGCGTTGCCGCCATATTGGGTGGGTCAACTCAGTCCAGGGGCACATCAGAACCCGTACGGAGTGAACGATTACACAATTAAAAGCAGAGCCCGTAGAATTACCTTTCAGGGGTAAGATTGAAAAGTACTTTTGGTTGTTTGACTATTTATCATTTATATGATAATTTTATGATCGGAGCTAAAGTTGTTGGCTGTTGACGAAATGCTACAGGCAGGCACCGGTCCCCTCATCTCTTGCTGTTTTGTTTCTTTCTCCGTTCACATTTTCAAGGTTTTCTTGTGAGACAGACTTAAGAAGGCAATTGGAAGTTGCTTTAAAGAGGGAGGGTTTTACTTTTTCCAAGTCATCGAAGCTGTTTAGCCGTCACTTCAAGGCTGATGATTTTGACAGGACGGGTCAGGTTGTCAGGCTTCCAGACGGGGCGACCCCATCTGTCTTCAACTTCCCATCTCATCTCCAAAGAGTATGTATAAATATTCAGAGAAATGTGTGCGATATGGAAAACAAAAGTTAATGTCTGTGTTAATGTGTGAGTGTGTGTTGTTTGTTTCTTAATTCATCTGATACAGTTATCAATTTATCAATATACCATAAGTCTGCCTTTATTATTTATATGCTTCAGCATGAAAACACATATTTTAACGTGTTGCAGCATCATGGATCACAACTTTATGTCTGTTATTTGTAAAAACCCAAGCTGTGTGAAAATTGGATGAAAAAGAAAGAAGTTATAACAATTTTAGTTGGGAATCCTCATTCACCTCAATACACTGGAGTCGCATGAGTGACCCAGCCAAGATGGCGGCCGCGCTGCGACGTCAGCTCCAATGTCATCTGACCATTTTCACTCTGATATAATCAAATTCTTAAGGTTAATTTAATCATGTTGTGATAACCTAAGTAGTGTAATATTGATGATTATCTAAAATATGAAAAAATGAGTATGAAAAAAGTGGTTCATGAGACCACAAAGGATCACACAAATTAGCGTTCAAATGATGGCTCAGTAGAAATTCAAGCATTAATATTGTATACAAAATATATGGCCTACTAGTCTCTAATGTAGAAATTTGTTTAAAATGCACGGCGAGTACAGGGTTTTCCCCAGCTTTTGGGGGGACTGAGGTGTTCCCTTTTCCAAAAAGTCATTAGAATGCCCTGAAAAAGCCCTTAAAAAGGCTAGATACATACAAAGTAACTTATACATGTCCCTGGATAATTCATAAAAACCAATGTTTACTCAATATGTGTCTAACCTGTGGAAGGTTATTCCCTGTTGTCGGGATTGGACAGTTCGCCGGGTTTTGCAACTGCAGGCTGCACAGTGTTGAGGAATTTTGCTCCGATGTCATGCTGTTTCCCTTGGTAACGCCACTCTGCGTTTGGGCAGTCGACCGCTTTAAGATGGCCGCCAAATCTGCCGTCAGAGAAGGTGGCGGGACCAATCTAGTTTCTATACTGATCTGTGCTGCCACAGATCTGTATACATCACATCAGATATGTATCACATCAAGCAGAAATTTAGTGCGTTCAGTTCACATTCGCCAGAATATGAATGAGTTCATGAACGATCGTTCAGTGAACGCGTACACGCACAACACTGCCTGTGTCTCCCTCGGGATTTCCGCCTATGGTTGCAATCACAGATCTGTATAGAGACTAGATTGGTCCCGCCCCCTTTTCTGACGGCAGATTTGGCGGCCATCTTAAAGCGGTC
>JASSRZ010013683.1:6438-26829 GCA_032164315.1 Malacoctenus gilli | reverse complement strand
ATATATAAGTGATGTTTGATAAATGTCAGGCGATCAGGGGTATAGTTCAAGAAATTTCACAGAGTCTAAAGTGACTGATTCACTATGATTACATGTAGGTGGTGGCTTTTCTGCACTGTAAACAGACTGTTAAATCCATGGAAATAGCTCAGTTCAACTGAAGTGGGACTATGTGATTAAAGTCAAACTATTGTTGCATGTATCCACTCAGCTCGATTGGAATTGGACAGAAAATGTTCTGTGCAAACACCACTGGGCCCTGAGCTGGCAGAAAATCACGTGTCAGCAGTCCAGCATATAGCAGAAAAAAACCCAAACAAAGGCAACCAATAAACTGGACTCATGTTTTGTGTGTGTGCGCGTGCGTGCGGATGATGAAGCTGAAATCATGCTCCAGTCGCAACATCTTCCAATGTAGCTTCTTTGAAACTAATTCAATGAAAGTATTATGAAGGGCACAGCACCATCTCTGAAGGCAAATATAGAAGTCGTTATTTGGAAGCTCGAGTTGTCCTTGCCACAAATATTCAGACACAAGGAGGTGTCCAACATGACTAATAAGTCAGACAATGAGCTCAATGATTGTGTGAATATTTGACAAATGCATGGGTGCACGGTAAAGGTCCTCATTCTTTTCTTGCATTTATCTAGCAGGACTTTCAGTTTGGTGGCTGTGATGCTAATTTGTGATTCTTTGGTAGCTGCCATTCATTTACGGTTACAGCATTCACAATGAGAAAGAGCACAGCAGTCATGCACAGATGTGGCAGCACACAGCTGACATGACTTGACGAATTACAGATAGTCTTTGAACTGCACAAATCTTTCAGCTCAATATAGGATATAAACGGTCACACCAAACTGACATTGACAATGCAAAACTGTTTGTGTGGTGAAACTGGGAACATTCCAAATGCAGGAACAACTTCCAGCCTTCTCCTGCACCGCTTTGCCTTTTTTGATGACAGTGTGGACCTTGTCTTTGTGTTGACCCAAAACAGAATCATTGAAGGTTTGTTGTTGTCTTTGACAATTGCCTTTCAGTCATCAAATGGACCCTCTTGTAGCTTGTATTGATCACTCGAAGAAAAGCACTCAAGTGTAGGAACAGATGGTCCTTGAAGGATTCAAAGGATGCTGCGAAAACATGTTTGAAAATCATTGATTTTAAAACCACATTGTCAACCATCAAACTGCTCCAACGCATTGTTCTTATGTTCTCATTGTGGATCTTTTTCCAGTGTACACATTTAGGACGTACTTCTCTTTACTGTCAAACATATGTTTGTATTTGTATGGTTTATGTAAAGCAAGGACTGAACACACTGAGCTCCACTCGGTGCTTCACTTTCCAGGAAATGTCCAAGATAGAGACATAGATTTACAGTTGCCGTTTTTTAATAGAATGAAGCTTGTTTAAGGCTGAAGGGGAGTACAGAACACCGCAACAATTAGCACTGTTTTGCACACAGCTCTTACACTCCAAAATTCTGGCCAGTAGAGCCTCCCTGCAGGGTTCTTTCAGGACAGGGGTCAAGGAAGAACAGGTTTCTGCTAGGTAGCTTCAGTCTAAGCACTCAGACACTAAAAAATAGTTGGAGAAAAAATCCCTCAAATGGAAGCAGCTATTGAGAGCTGACATTTGCTAAAAAGGAAAAAAATAGAAAAGAAGGGGAAACAAAATAAGAAAATAATTAATAAGAGCCTTTTAACAAAATAAATTCTTTAATCTGTATAGTTTTAGTAAAAAAAATACATTCCTAACATGTTTGCATTCAGTTGCAGTATGTTAAAAGTAAGCATTTATTGTGAACAACTTGGAGGAATGAAAATAACATACAATCTACTCCACTATATTTTCTGTCTTGTCAAATGACTGAAATTCCTTCTGAGTCGATAGCTGTATGTTGGTTTTGGTGTTTTGCCAGTGACAAAATAGCGAGCCCTTCACTGGTCCACCAGTGGGGAACTGCTGCCGTTATCATTTTTAGTGAATGAAAAGAAAAAACTGCAGTTAATGGATGGTTTGGGGTTTCTATATATCGCATGGTCATGCTCTGGGTTTATGTGACTATCCGGGGGGGGGTTTTCGACCAGCAGGCCAAATCTGTGGCCCAAGAAAAGTGACTGACAGATAGATGAGCGCAGAGTTCAGCTGTGGCTGGGTTAGAAATGGTGGGCCAGAGGTGCAGTGGATCAAAGACTTTCATTTGCCTCTTAATCCGTCCTTGACGACAGTGTCTTGACAAACACACTCTAATGAGTCTTAATCACTGCTCAACCCTCACGGGGCTTCACCCTGCCTCATTATGGAGACATACTGTACAACAAATGACACACACCAGCAACCTTCATTAAAATTTAACGAAATGGGTGTTTTTCAGCACACAACACTTATTTAAGGCCCATTAAGGAATGTAATCGAATCACGTTGCCTGTCATATTGGCTGTTCCAAACATAAATTGGTGATTGTCAGTTTCAAAACATCTCCCCACAGAAATTCCAATTGCAGTCTCTGGAAGTTCCCACTGGGTGCCAATCATCAGCTCAAAAATTAAAAAGCACACTTCACTGTAAGATGTTGGGGAAGGGTGCTCAATAATTACTGGCAGAATAATTCAGAAAAGAAAATGATGCCATTCATTGTTCTTTATTTTTAAACTCCAAAGATGGAACATTTCTATACACCCCCAAATTTTTTCCAGTGTTGATTGAACCAGTATGATGTGACTTTCCAAATTTGATTGGCAACTTCTCTTTTTTTTGGTCAAAAGTACCTCCCTTTCAATCTGGGGAAATGCTCTGCTGTTTTGGGGACGCTACTGTCACAGCATGTGACGTTCTGCACACTGTCACCAACAAATTTGGATCACCAACAGTATTTCTAACAGGCATGTGAAGCTGATCTACAATCTGGGAAAGCTGAGTACGGTAACACCATTTGGACAAAAGTGTGAGCGAACCCTCCCAGCAGCAGTCACAGGAGGCAGGAGGTCCACACCAACATTTGGCAACTGCGAACTGCTCATCAACCGTGCATGCCCAAAGCCGCTGCTGATAATACCCCTGCAGTCTTACATTCATGCAAATGAGGGATCACTTCATCTTGTAAATTGCAATTACTTGCTAACAACCAAAAACATATTTTCTTTTTAGGGGGTTGAAACACTGTGAAAAATAATATTGGTAATATATAAAATGCTACATGAAAATCACAGCTACAAATGGGCTGGACTTGCTGTACTTTGAAACACAAATCAGATGCATGACAAAGGTCTCGGCAGGGTGATTTCACATGAATAACAGAAATGAATATAAATTGTGACTATTGGTAACTAAAAAAATTGTTTTTCACATAAAAGTTTTGGAACTTTTTGTGCCAAAAGCAGGGCTATTTACCGTTCTGTCGTCTGCTACTCAGTTCTTTCACCAAACCATCTCACTCACTTTTGAAACAGCCAACTGGATATTTTTGGATTTGATTTTCACAAGTAGTTTCAGCCGTTTGAGCTGAACCATTCAAACAGAACAACAATAATGTCTCTATAGAAATGACAACAAACCAGCAGTACACTGAGATGTGTAGAGAAGCTGAACTTCCCAGCTGCTGACGTTTTGAACAAATTTGTGTCTGCTCAGCTACGTTATGTAGCAGGACATTTGACTGGTGGTAGCAGTAGCTTTTTCCTTTTGACGTTGACTTGCAATGGTCAGTTTATATGTATTTGCCCTCGCTGTATGTCGGTGGTCAGAGCCATCTAAAAACACAAGAATCCACCGAAACATAAGGAGCACTGTAAGACTTCTTCATGGGACCTGTTTAGTGGGTATATTAGGCAGCATGTGGACTGCATGTCCTCAAAGTTGATGAGCTGGGAGCAGGAGAAAAAAACAGACCAATTTCAGCAACTGAGTGTGAGGCCAAAAATTTGCAGGATGGATGGACGGGTCACAGCAATGCTGCTGCTTCGGTGGTGTTTTCCCAGTATGCCAAGAGGTCCATCGAAGGACAAGCAGCGGACGAGAGACGGGGTCATGAGCAGCCAAGGCTCAGTGCCATTGAGAGACCCACTCGCAACTTGTAATACATCAAGTACCACTACTGCTGATGAAGTGATCTGATATAGAAAGTGGGTTTATGTTCAGAATAATGATAATTTAAAAAAAAAAAAATCAGAAGCCTGGAAACTTGCAAAGGCTTCTAACTAATGACACAATGGAGGGTTGTGCACAAGCAAACAAACACCTGAGGGGAAGGTCGTTAACAAGAAATATTATAAGTACTCTAGATCAATCCAAACCAACGCTAGCCTGCTAACAACACAAAACTAAACATAACAAGTTGGCATACGCTTTCTCCTTTTGGGAGTTTCTTGAATTAACATTTAACAAAGTGGAGTAGCATCACTCACATGGCAGTGTTAGTTTTATAAAGTCTAAGTGAATGTTTTCCTCAACTTTTCAAACTCTGCCTCAGAAATATGTGGTTGCTTAAAGCTCTTTTGCGAAAGAATGAACTAAATTTTAGCTTGCGAGATACGAAGTAGGTCATAAAGCAAGAGCTGCAACAGATGGTGCCATTGGATTTTCAAACCGATGGCAGATCCACTCAGAGAGTGAAGTTCTCGGACAGATAGCTTCACTCTCTCGGAGAGCGTCCGGTGTGAACAATAATTTGTCTTGTTCCTTATCTCGTTCAGTTCTCATAGCTGCAGAAAAAGACAACCAGAATATTTTCTGTCTTTTGTGCGTTGTGCTTGAATGAAGTAAAAGGTGAGTTCTTATCGGTTATTATTATCGGTAAGTTACTCCGAACCTTTTGATTGTGCATTTCCAAAGCTTTTCATTAACCTCCAGTTCATTGTTGGCTCCAAAGAATGAGCTCAATGGAGGTTTTTAAGGAGCAGTTAAAGAAGGTCACAAAAACAATGTGTGGAGATCAAGAAGTGTTCCAATTATTGTTTCTGACGAGAGAAAAAAAAAAAGTCTTTTTCTTGAACTTTTTCTTTATGCAGCCCTTGGTTCATTTTGTCTGAGACAAGCTGTATTATCTTTTTGAGCCCCTCCAGACAGCCCACTTTGTCTTTGACTGACCAGCTCCGATAAATTGTTCAGCTGCCCCTGAGCCTGCTGACAGGCTGAGAAAAAAGGGCTTTGATTTTATACCTGCCTTATTGTTCGTCCTCGTGCGGAATCTAACGCTGACGACCACATAAGGAACTCCATGACGAGGTGAAGAAAGGGAGCAACAGTTGGAGGTCTTAAATTTGTCTCGAGGGATGCATTGACACCTATTAATGCAACTACCACCTTGAATACACACACTTTCCATGCTCAGTGTAAACACTGTCAAGTTTTGAGGGACAATATTGATTTCTCTCTTCACTGGTCAGAACCTGGTGACCGCGGCCGAGCCATCTTTGCCCTCTGTAACCTTCTCCAGCTAATATGGGAAGACCTCTCAAGCTGCTGAGTTTTTGGGCGCTTCCATTAAACAGCAACGGCTCATTGCAGTGATTGTAGCTGAGCACAAAGGAGCGGTGTTGTGTTGCATTATGTCTCACAGCCACAACCTCACAACCTGGCGCATCCTGCTTGATGTTTGGGGGCACAGCGGTCACAGGCCGCGGGCAGGGAAGCTACTGGCTTCAGTTGACTAAGTGATGGGAAGTGTAAATCATATTAAAGTTTTTTTGGTTTTTTTTCATTTGGTTGAAAATGTCACAATGTTTTCACTAGCTTTCATCTTTTAGTCCTTGTTCAGTTTAGGAAAACATGCTCAATAAGTTGCAACAACAGGCTGCAGCTCATATTAAGCAATGATAATCTAAACTGTATAATTTCGACTTAGATGATCTGTCATCTTGTTCCTCCTCCAAAGCACCTGCTCCTCCTGAACTCCCCCCCCTCCCCACTTTCTCCTCAGCCATGTGTGATTGACTGCAGCAGAGCTGATTGCTTGTAATTACACCAACATGCTGCTGATTAAACTTAACACACGGTGGAGCACGTGCACTTATGTGCACATATTCTCAATTTAACACCTTCATGCAGGTGCTCCCACACTTTAACTGTCACCTCACACCTCAACCAAAATATATCCCTAAATAAACCTCATACATATTACATATTAGAGTGTAGTAATACACAACAATATTTAAACATTCTGTCAGCGCATGTGTTTAACGTTTAACATGTTTCACAAGACGGTAGGTGAGTGGCTTATGGAGAATGATGTAAACATTGTCAGACGATAGTTGTGGATGATGCTTCCTCTTTTGTCATGGTTAAAACAGACTTTGTGATTCTTGGTGGTCAAACAGATTGTAACAGAAATATTTGGAGTTACTTCAGAAAGGTGGCAAGGCATGAAAGTCAGCGCCATCATTTCAGTTGTGCAGCTCTAGTTTTGGAGTTTATGTGCTGTGTCCAACAGGCACTGTGTGAATAATACAGACTATAAAATGGGCGTGGCTACTGGGAAACTTTCACAACTGTGTGTCATTTCGAGGGGCACTTGGTGAAGTCGCTGAGAGTTTTTTACTCTTTCCACCATGAGAAAAACAATTTTTTTCACAATGTCAGTTGATGCCTGTCACTTGTCCATATGTGTGAGTGACCGTGTGTCTCACTGCCATGTGACAAACTGGAGACCTTTCCAGAGAGGATCCAGCCTTTGCTCGAAGACCCAGCTGGGAGCAGCTCCACCAGCAAGCACTGCGAAGTTACAAATGTAGGAACTCAGATGGACAGACGAATTTAACCTGAAGTTTTCTATGTTCACCAAGATCGGTCTGTCATCAGTCGGCTGCGATAAGCACGTTTCTTGGAAAACTAATCTACTCAAACATCCAGCCCCAAACTGAATTTTAAACCTGTCAAACTCCCAAGTCTAAAACTTACTAAACTGGTTGTCATCAAGGGAAAAAAGGAAGCACACGCACACGTGTGTGCACGAAGGCACGCACACACAAACATACACACACACACACACACACACACACACACACAAACACATACACACACACACACACACACACGTTCCAAAGGATGGCAGGGATTACTCATTTGGGCTCCTCAGTGCAGCGAGCCAGACGGCAAAATCAATTAAGTTCAGCTTGTGGCTTCACTAGTTAAAGCATCTGCAAACATTTGATAAATGTCAGCTCTCTCATCGCTCAATCTCTCTGCACAGCGGCCAAAATCCTCTGTAATCACAGGAAACTCACAGAAACAAAGTTGAGAGTGTGACAGTTGAACCGTTGGAGATACACACTGGTAACCTAACACAGCCGCCTGCTCATTCTGTCACTATGAGGCGAGCACAAGGTCACTTTGCTTTAGTGGCAACCGGATGTCTGCTAACTGATAACATATGGTGTATGTGATATGATTTTTTTCTCATGTTGGGTCTCTTAATTCCTTACTTGGAAATGGCAGTATATGATTTACCAGGCAAAATGGGTCAAAATGGCAAAAGTGTCCTCTTATTGCTGGATTAAATTTTCATCATTAGATATACAACTCTGCTTACCAAAGATGATTCAACAGCAAACATGACAGAAAACGTAGAAAATGATCTTATTAAAAATGTCAGTGAAGCAAGTCGGCCAACTCTCCACAGTGAAAATCAACAGTGATCTGTACCCACAATTTCAGGCCAAGCAGCAATTCTCTTTTGATGTTGGATGTCCTCCAGCTTTTTACATTAAATATATTATTATGAGTTGTAATGATTTATAGAACAACAAAAAAAAGTATCATCTTACAGTGTGAAGCTTCAATCACAACCTGCTGCAAGGGTTTTGAACATGCGGCTTCTGTAGCTGGCAGCCAAGCCGCAGGCTCGCCATAAAACACTGCATCAATGTCAGGTGCAGGATATCAGTCATTTTGTTAACATGTAGCTTCAGAAGATAAAAATAAAGCTCATGTTGACAGAAACTTCACTTTTGAATTGCACTTGAACAGCTGAGTCTAAGCGAAATCGAACAACCTATAGTTTGACTAACACACCAAGTTAACATGGTTACTTGTTCAGCTATTGCTGCACATATTCACATAACTCGACTGGAATCGGACTCTGTTGGACTCACATACTCAATGTGACTAAATTTGGTCTGCGACTTGCTTTTCTGATAGCATGTCTGTTGGTTTTGTCTTCTTTTTTTCATTTGCAGTAAGTTATGAAAACGTGTTTCATGATGGAGGGAATGTCAGGTTTATTCTCCACGAATATCAGGGTTTTTTTTTCAAAGTTTAGGAAGAGTGTGCCCGATGTCAACAGACGCATACTCAGCCATAGGTTAGGTTGCTATTCGAAGCTGAATGCTGGAGTTCCTGATGTTTGTATATGCCATGAGATGTTTGGCCCTGGATGCAGGGTTTTAAACGAAATAAAAAGGAAACTTTTCTTTTTGAACACAACTGACTGTTTCTATGGTTTCGCATCCTTTCTACATATCACACGTATATATATGCACTCAAAATGCTATGTTTACATCTACATACGTGTGTGTGTGTGTGTGTGTATGTGTGTGTGTGTATCATATATGCATACAATAATATCTTTATTTACAAGGTCTGCATTGTCAATTGCCAATCTGGTGTTGTTATTTAAGAGAGGTAATATAGAGCCTGATGGCCACAGGCAGGAAGGATGTCCTATGTATTTCCCTGGTGCAAATCATTCTGACACTGAATGTGCTCTTTTGTCTGACCAACATATGTCAGATGTAGGACATTATCTAAGAGTTTACACAGTTTCATCAACATCTTCCTCTCTGACGCCACCTTCAGAGTCAAACCCTACCCCAACTATGTTGCTGGCCTTACGGATCAGTTTGTTGATCCTGTTGTAGTCCATGAATCTCCGCCTGCTGCCCCAACACACCACCTCAAACAGGACAGCACTGGCCACAATGGAGTTATGAACATCCTCAACATCATCCTGCAGATGTTAAAGGACCCCAGCCTCCTCAGGAAGTAGAGGTGGCCCAGACCCTTCTTGTAGACGACCTTGATGTTCTTGATCCAGTTTAGTTTATTGTCCAAGTACACCCCCAAGTACTTGGAAATGGGAGTCAGCGATGTCTTACTCCTCTTTAGATCAATTACCAGTTCCTTGGTCTTTGCTATGTTGAGCAGTAGGTGGTTTTGCTCACTCAATATGACAAAGTCCCCTACCACAGCGCCATGCTCCCTTTTATAACAACTGATGCATCTAAGAAACTTCTGAAGGTGGCAGGACTGGGAGCTGTAGTTGAAGTCCATGGTGAAGAGGGTGAAAAGGGAGGGTGACAGGACCTTCCCCTGAGGAACCCACCGTGTGACTGACCACTCTGCCTGACTCACAGCATGTAAGGCGGACATACTGTACATCCTCGACTCCCAGTTGGGGCTGGTAAGCGAACTGGAGGTGAGCCAACAAGGACTTGACAGTTGGTCGTAGCTGATCCAAGGGGCATGGGGACAGGAGCTGTGTCAAGTCTATTAAAGAATACGTTTCGTTCATTTGCCCTGTCCAGAGGAGCTGTAAGCTTCATTTACATTAGCATACAGAAGGTCAAGGGTCCTCCCCCCTCGAGACGAGCAGTTCACATATTGCCTGACGTTTGGCAGTGTTTTTACATTGGTGACATGGTTGAAGTCTCCTAATATTAATATCAGAGCTGTCGGGCATTCAGTCACAATTCTGTAGACGACGAAGCATATGACGTTACACGCCGTTGTCGCGTCAGCAGAGGGGGCGGTATGCAAACAGCAAGGATGATAACATGAGGTATTTCCCGGGGCAGATAGTACGGCCTGAGTCCCACCGCCAACAGCTCAGTACCCAGGCGCGTCAGGTGTGTTAGTTGGCTGTTCAGAGTGCCTAGTCAGTCAGACAAAGAAGTTTACACACATTTGAAAGTTATGCAAACCCCAAAAATTGATTTTTCGCTTTATGCATGTAAAGCTATTCTTATTGACACTTCAGCATCATACTGTAGACACCGAAACTACAAAGCCATACAGAGTGAATTACATACTGCATAGACTCCAGCATTGAATCCTTGAAGCCAGTTCCGTGGGGCTTATCGAGAAGGGTGCATGTGAGGTCATCAAATGGAAAGGTTTCCCTTTTATTCATGAGTTTCTTCAGCAAAATAGTGCAGAGGTTGTTTTTTTTACATTTAAAGTTCATCAGTTGTGTTTGTGGTAGTGCTGGTACTTTGCAAACAGTCAACTGCAGTTATCTATGTAGAGCAGGAAGTGCTCAGTAAAGTGCAGAGAAAATAAAACAGGCCATGGAGCTTCAAGACATAAAGGTCAGTCAGTCTGGAAAAATTTCTACTTACTTTGAATCAATCAAGTGCTGCTGTCAAACTGGCTCTTTTGTGGACTTTCACCTCTAAGAGGAGCACACTGGGACTATAAGCTGCTGAGCTCATTATCACAACGGGCATCACAGCAGAGTAAAGACAGGTTCATATGAAGTCCAGAATCAGCCAGCCTGAAGCCTTTTCATGGAGTAAACAGCCACGCCCAAGAAAACTTACTTCTATATCTCGGACTTCAAAATGTTCATTTGGATTGTGTATTTATTGACACAGAAAAAAATCTCATGAAAGTGAGTTCATGTATTCATACTTTATTTTCTAGATATGAGGTTGCTGGAATATTTTTGGAACATTGCTACAAGTGCCAAATACTGCTGTGAATATTTGTGAACGATGAGTCAAAAAGTACCTCATGAAATTCATCCCACCACGCTTACCATTGAAGACCGGTTTAATTTCATGTTACAGTTTCACAGGAGCACACGGACGGACCCTCACGGAGACACTTTTCAACGATCTGACCCGCACGATGAAGTCCACATGCTGTCACTCCATTCAAACCTCAGCATTTGTCGATGGCAGCAGCAGTCTGTGCAGTCTTTTACCGGACTAAGTGATAGAGAGCTGATGTAGCTCTGCAGACAGCTCTGCTCTCCATGACAACAGGATCAAGAGAAATGTCCAACCACACCGTGGTCCTGTGGGCTGGAACTCAGCTCATCACTGTGAATGTGGAAGTGGGGTCGACAGAAAGTATGGGAACCAATGACCCTGATGAAAGATTTTTGAAGTTATTTTTGCTCCTGAAGATTTGATTTTATGATGCTGATTAATGTGTAATTATAGTACCAATGTTGACATGAATAGGCTGTAATTTTACACCAGTTACACAAGCGTTTGATGTTGCATTGGTGTGAGTGAGCTAAAACCAGGCAGAACCATGGATGTTGTGAAGCATCCCCTTCCTAATAGTAGGTCTATAGACCGCCTCTGCAGGCTGTGGTGGGAATCCACTGTGGTGAATGTGTGTTGTTGAATTTCACGCTGTGCTAATTATACACTGTGTTGTCTGACTTAACAGTGATACTAAATGTGTACTCTTTAAAACATTTAGCTGTTTACACACAGATACACACAGACACAGACACACACAAACACACACACACACACACACACACACACACACACACTGCTTAGCCTGTTGCTCTTTTTTGTTTTTTTCTGGTGGTGGATAACATAATGAAAAACACTACTATTTTTACTTTTCCACCCCCACCACTGTGGACCCTTGAGCAAGACCCTGACTGCTCCTCTGGCACTGCACTCCAGCAGCCCACTACTTTCAGCATGTGTAGTTAAGGTTTAGTAAGAATAGAATGGGACAGATGCAGAGCAGGATTTTCCCCAAAGGAAATCAATGCAAGATAAAGGATCAGTCCTCCAGGCAGTTTGGTCCACTTCAAAAGTGCAGTATGAAAGGGAACCAAACCAAAGGGAAATGCCACGTTTTTTTCTGCATTTCCTGCAGGGTCCATGCGAGTCCCTGGACTACTTTCATGCGAAGTACAAGTACTGGAAAGACCCAGCTGTAAACAGATAGCAGATAGTTCTTGGGTTCTAAGGTTAGGAATATTCCTCTCATACATGGGTTTTTTTATCTCAGTACTTGAAAACTTCCAAACTAGGCCTCCACAGGAAGGTTCTTCAGTTCTTCTATGGATTCAGTGTGTCTCTTTGTCCTCCCGTCTCTTTTGCTCGTCCTGCCTGACTGAGTTTTGGGAATCTCAGTGGAGCCCAGACAGTGTGTAGGACTCCTTTTTCTTTTCGTGGCTGAAGATGGTTCCTTGTGACTCTGACTGGTTGTTTGGGCTCCTGCTGACACACTGGAGAATACTGGTCCAGCTTTGTTTCACTGATGGAACTGGGAGCAAGGACGAGTCAGTCAGAACCTGACAATTTCTTCAGCAGCAGCTGCCCCGCAACAGGTCGGTGATCCTGCCGCACCAGATCAGCGTGTATGTCATGTATCAGAGTGATATGTGTCTGTGGCTGCGGTTCCCCGGTGCCCCCGAGGGCTTTATTACGCTCCCTGCTGAACATCTCGCTGCTGCTCCAATTCAGCAGGGAGTCGCCCTGAGGAGCGGAGCCTGTTCTACCATAATATTAATATGTAGCCATCGAAGCAATAAATAATCCTCCGCGCTGCAGCAAGTCTCAAACAGAAGGATATTTGTCATTTTAATTTCCAGCATTTACTTGTAACCCTGCATGAAAATTAAATGTCAAATTTCCTTCTTTTTTCTTTTGATGAAAAATTAGGAACAGAGTCGATACCAAGCCGGCAAATCAGCTTTTTCAAAACACTTGGAAAAAAAGGGTGGTTGGGGAGACGGCATTTCACACAAGACAGTGTACGGCCTCACACAGGGGATGAGTGTTTTAATTAGGACATTAAAAAGTCCCATCTCACATCCGGCCTGTGACTGAAGGAGAACATTGTTTTTGTACATTTCTTAGCAGCACCGAGCCACAGCCGATGGAAACTTCACAGAGAAACACAGATTCCCAGCGGTCATGTGGCCGGCTGCCGCGCTGCAGGGGAACGCTCTCCATCCATTTCCTTCATTGGCGGAGGAGAAGCTTTTCATTTGACAAGATGAAGCCGATTTAATGAATACCGGACATGTGCAAATTGGCTATGAAAAGCAAAACAAACGTAAGCACTTTGACGTTGTAGACCTGAAACCTTTGAAGTTTTCTTTTCTGTACATAATGCTTTTTCTGTTCTAACGTGTCTTCATCTTTCATTTATTTAGAGGCAACAGAGGAAGAAAAAAAGAGGTTAATAATAATGACAGTTCCCAATTAGATAAATGGTTAAACATGTTGACATACAGTATTTTATTCAGAAAACATTGTGAGAGGATGCACAAGATTGCAAGGGATGCTGCAAGTCAGTGTTCTGAAGCAAAGTAAACAAAGAAGCAGAAGGCATTGCAATACAGTGCTCATGGTGCAAACCAACACAAACGGTTTGAAAATGAAATATGATGGAGACTGATGATTGTTGCAGAACACCATAACATTATAAGATAATGGATCATTTTAAGTCCTGCATGCAGGCTCACAGTGACCCTCAAAGTTCGAAATTGTTGTTTGTGGAAAGGAATTGTGAGTCATTTTGTATTTTGAGTTACCACATGAGGAAGGGACAACAAGGCAGCAGTGTTTTAAAGCCATTATCATGTATGGTAGTGCTGCAAAGGAGGCAAAGGTGTTGCAGTCAAATGAAGACCCTCCTCATTGGTGCTTTGATTCACCATTGTGGTATTGTGTGTCAGGCAGTGACACATCAATGTTTATTCAATGTAGATATATTTGAAGAAAAAAAAACCTGAATCAAACCTAAGATACTGTAGTTCCTTTACACATCAGTGACACTGTCCCAAAGGTGTCTCTGCAACTGTACCAACAAATGAGATGCATGAAGGAGATGAGCCCTGTCGAAAGGAAAGTTTCAGGTCAAAAACATCCTTCAATTGTGAACCTGCAATCGCAGAAATATCAATGATGACCATAGATTAGCTCACCAATGGAACTTTATCTAGAATTTCTCTTTTGTTTTTTGATTTAGCAATGATTTAATCATTTGAATTAAAAACAATGGAATTCGTAGTTTCATTGTCTGTCGATTACATTTGTGTTCAGTCTGTTCACTGATTGAACTCTGATGAAGGAAATGAGACAAACAGGGCACGGACATGCATGTTAGTGTGAACAGGTCGCTGATTGATCGGAGTACAGTTTTTAAAGTGAATCAAACAACTCAGAAAATACACTTATTTTCACTGCTTTTCCGGCATGATATCATAGGCATCAAAGACCGCTTTGATATTTTCTCAATGGTGTGGACCTTTTTTTTCTTCTTACTTTTTTTTTCTTTCAAAAAGTGCATGAAAAAGGGTAAACTTGAGTCACTCCTGACAACTCAGTTTTCATTCTTTTGTCCAAAACACATTTGTCCCTCCTAATAATAACTCTGACTCAGTGGTTCGACTCCAAAGCTGGACTGAAAACATTTAATTTTTGGAGAGAAAAAAAAATACTTTATCACGACTTTACCCAAAAGTTGTTTTTGTTTTTTTGTTTTTTTTAAATCATACGCCATCAAAGTACCATTAATGACACACAAGTATCCTGTTGTCCATATTGATGACATATTCTGGAGAACACTGGAGGAGTAATGTTCCTTTGTTGTAAACCTGGAGGACAGGCATGGTCTGTGTTTATGCCCCCCCCCCCGCCCCCCCCACTGTCCTGCTGACTATCCTTGGAGAGGACCCTGCTGATGTGAGAGGATCGTCAGCTAACACGACACACCCGGGCCTTCGCAGGACATAAAGGCTGATGCACATGTATGCCACGGGGGACTGTGACCCAAGGGAGCCACTCAGAGCTGCCGGTCTGTCATTCTCATTCTTGTGAAACATGTGAGCTTTAGTGGTTAAAAAAAAAGAAGTGATTTTAGTGTCTCTCTTGCATAGCCTCCTTTCTTACCATGAGTCTTGAGACAGTTGGGGACATGTGGTGACTACTCTGTAGAGTGAATACTTTCATGGTTGTCTTTAGACTGACTTTGGGTCTCCCTACTTTGTTCGCTGAGATGTCTCAGGTGGATGTCCTCACATAGGACAGGATACGGGGCTGGCTCCAACACCACCTACCTCCGTAGTCTCTGCAAAGCAGAGGTGGGCCTCCCCTGCTGCAATCCTGGATGACTCTCATGTGTCCCGGCTCCAGGACCCATGATCCCGTGTTGCCAGATTTTGCAACTTTGCAGGACGGCGGCCCCCTGCAGGATAGGGAATGTCCACCTCAAGTCTCCATCAGGGCTGTGCCGCGCATCCTTGTTTTCAGGAGTCAGTTGAGGTGTTTGGGCTACCTGCATGTGTGTCTGTGTGCCCATGTCTGCCTGGAGCAGTCCCAGACGTCGGCCCCGGAACTAACGCACACCTTCTGTCCCTCAGCCACCACGATGTAGTAGTTGTATGTCATTTCCACTTTCACATCTGGCAACTGACAGACCTGTCACCATCTCCTTTCTGTGCACAGCAGGAGGTGTTTGTGGTCCAAAGTGGATGGCTCAGCAAAGTGCCGATTGGTCAGATTGAAAGCGATTCGTAACACATTGTACAACAAAGTCAGGTTGTTTCACACTTGGTCCTTGTACGAGTGTTATCTGTTACATAATCACCAGCTCTCAGGCTGTTTCCAGGAAAAGGGATGATCTAACATCACCTCGTCTGTCTTTTGTTGGTGAGTGGAACGGAAAAATCTGAAGAAAATGCAAAGCAACCTTTTTTCTTTTGAAGTTGTTTATAGTTCTTCCTCCACATTGAAATAGATTACAGGCTTTTTTGTTTCATGGTCAGTCAGTTTTCCATCCTAATGATGTCTGTCAGTGTTTAATCCATGAACTCTTCAGATGTCATTGCCCTCTTGTGATCGTTTTTTAGTCAGACCACCAGAGAGAGTAGGCCAGCTTTAAAATGGGCACTTGGCAGGTTAAGGAACCAGACAGCAGGGATGCGTGCAGTGACGTTACATGTTGAAGAGCTAAGACTGTCTCCTTTGCTTTTAACACTGGATGTTAGTGTCGTCTGTTTTGTAGCAATCCAACTCAACCTGATCATCTCGTGACTGTTCCCGCTGGTCTGCCAGAAGGATTTGGTGAGTGTTGGTTCCAGACCAGAGATGCCCCCCACCCCCCTTTATCCTGGAGGGCCACAGTCCTACATTGAGTCCTACACGGAGTCAACTTGTTCCTGGATCATGACGGCGAAACGTGATGAGTGACTCCTGGTATGATCTGCGGCTGTCTGACAATCAGTGTGTTGTAGCAGAAATACTTGGGAAAACATGCAGGAACGTGCCCAGTGAGGCACCAACCACATAGCTCATAAAGCCTCAAAAGCTGCAACCATCCATCATCCTTATCCATCGTCCATTCCACATTATCCAACTTAAGGTTGCAACAAGCCAGAGCTGATCCCAGCTGAGAATCGGCAACAGGAGGACAAGCCCTTATCGGATAGCCAGTCCATGACGGGAGGAAACACACAGACACACACACACACAGTTGCAAACAGATCTCATTTGCATGCCTTCAGACAGCTGGAGGAAACTGGTACGGAACCTCTTAACACACAGCCCTCAACGAGTTTTCCCGTGGCTTCAACACACTCACTGCCATTTGCATCTGGGCTGCTCATCCCGTGCCTCTGCTGCGGGACAGACTCCAGGTATTCTGCCAGCTTCAGCTGAAGGACCCCAGCCAAAGCAGACGGGGAGAGCATGAAAGTGATGAAATGCCTTGTAAGTTCATTTTCTCTAATCATTTTTCACACATGGGGGTGGATTTGGAATCCCAGTCGGCTGATGTACTCCATCAAGGGAGACACATAAAAGGAGTTAAAAAAAAAATCATAACAAAGCTCCATATTTACTCCAAGCAGAAGCCATTCAGGAGCTCTGAGAGGTGATAATAAACTTTCACCCCACCACGAGCAGGGGGGGAGACAGCAGAGAAATATATGTTAGGACTTGACAGTCAACAGAAAGGCGGAGTGAGGGGAAAAAAACGGATCCTCACTCTAATGCGTCCTCCTTTGTCTTTGTTTGAGGCAATTTTGGCTGACAGAGGGGACACCAAATTATAAATCAACTCAGAAGGAAAATGCTACACATGGATTTTCATAATGATCCATTTTTTTGTACACACACCCACACATATACACAATCTGTGAAACAGGGGAGAAGAAAAGTCTTTCCTCTTACTAGAGCCCCATTTCGGAGCTCCCGCTCAGCAACTGTTAGACAAATGAAAGCGCTTTTTCTGCAGTATAATTTGGATTTGTTATCACATTCTATTACATGAATGCCTGCACGCGGGTGATGCATGCTCTGAGAAAGAGCGGGCACGGGAGACAGAGGAGAAATGGCGGTGTGAGACGGAGTAAGGGTGGGAGGGAGCGGTGGCGGGGGGGAGCACCAACCAGAATGAGCTTCATATCCTTAAGGCAAGGCTAGTTAATATTAAAGTCAATTTATAACCTTTCATAGCGTGGGTCCTCAGAGGGAAATTAATCTTGCATGAAGGGTGATTTCTGTGACGAATTACGAAGCTCCGCAGAATGACCGCCGCTAATGCACAGTTCACCTCTTTCGCAATCTGGATAAAGGATGTGGGGAGAAGTCCGTGTGCATGAATGCAAAGCTAAAATATATCCACATTTACACTAAAGCGCTTTTTCACCTCAGGAAACCATCGTTTGAAGACTTTCGTCTTTAAAAGGGATGACATTTATCTTGAGAACTCTGATCTCTGTTTGAGATGTCCAGAAAACCAACGAGCAAAAACTTTCAGCTCGGAAGACGTGGACGGGCCCTGGACTTGTCCATTAAAGTGCTGATTGGTGTAAGTCATACTTGGTCATCAGCTTGGCTGACTTCAACTTCAACAGCCACTCCGTTCATGGAGTTGCACAATTATTTGTGTAACTCTCACACATTAGTTGTATCAATCACTTGGCAGCTGAGATGTGAACCACAGCCTGTTCGAGTGTCTACTAATTACCTGACCTCTTAGGTCACCACGATCGGAGCAATACCAAGGACCGAAAAAGTCAGAGTAGTCTCATGGCCTTCACTTTAATTTAGCTGAGCAGAAGACGTTAATATCGGAGCAGGCAGCTTTGTTCTCTCAGCAACCGTGAGACATTTGTGATTCTGCAGGCAACCGACTTCCTATTTGACCTGTGCTCCAGTAAGGCAACTTTGTGAAAGTATGTGTATGCGTGTATGGATCCAAAGCCATCAGTTTGACATGGATCCTCTTCTTTTTTATTCGAACTATTGTTATGCTAATTGATCAGTGCTTCTGTGTGGATGTGCACCACTTCTACAATCACAGTGTGTCACTTGTTTGTCTGATTGACATCACAGAGGTCCTCATAGCCTTGCTGCTGATTTCACCCAGGTGTATCAATGGAGCATGGATCATATACAGTATGAGATTCATGCAATCTGTACTTTTTGCAGGACTTTTGCATGTGCTGCCAAAACACAGCGTAACATGGGGCCAGCGCACCATGCTTACAAACTCCAAGCAGGGTGTTGACAACATTTTCAGAAAGAGAAGGCTCATGGTAGCACACACAGCAGTTTGTGGGCGAGGCTGTAGATGCACAAACAGTGGTCACAAATGGCCACTCATAAAGAGCTCTGTTTTCATGTTATTTTACTGCAGGTGGCGCATGTTTGAAACTTTGTCAAGCATGAGTTTGACCATGTCAAGCAATATAGGAACAGAGCATAACGGTGCACATATGCCTCAGGGTGCAAACAGCCTGGTGCGATAAAAAAACTGCTTAGTGTCATCATTCTTCAGCCCCATTTGTTTCCACACAATTCACCAGGAGCCACCTTTGGAAACTTTGTCGTAATACCCCCACAGCTTGATTTCTCATTGCACACAGTGCAGCTGTCAGAAAAGGCAAAAAAAATGATAGCTGTAAAAGTATCTTTTTTTTTTCTTTGGATGGTGAAAACACAAAGCAAACAAGACTGAAATAGAGTCAGGGTGCAGTCAAACCATGGTACTTTGGGGACTGTGCTTTTTTGTGGGTGACAAATTGCACAAATTTTCACCTCCTCCATTCGTTGGCTTTGTCTGCATTTTTCTGAGAACTGACTCATCAGCCTAAAATGTGATTCTCATCCACAATAGCTGCTGGGTAGAAGATGCTGCTGCTGCTAGAAGTGAGCATACATCAGGTAGACATCGTGAACAAGAGCGACATTTCAACCGGCCAGCACCAACCCAACAGTGAAGTCCCTCTCCCTCACCTGGCATGACAAACACGAAGAATGATGCAACACTAAAGTCGGGCAGTTTGCAGGCTCCTGTTTTTACCTCCGTGTTTGCATGATCACACTTCTTGATAAGGTTTAATTTTTCCCTCTACAAAAAGTTGCCGCCAGTGGCTTTATTTCTCTTACACAATGTCCACTCTTGTCCTGTCCTCTTGTCATGTCCTCCTGATTAGTGGCTGGTGAGCCGAGATTCCATACACACAGCAACACAGAGCAGAGTGGGATTCGCTGGCTGGAGACAAGGGGACCAAACTGCGATAGTTTCATCCCTTTCAGATTTTTCAGTTTTCGGAGGTCTCACTGAGCCCCTCAAAATGTTATCTCTTTTAATGAGCTCCAATGAGCAGAAGGGGTTGAGTCTTTTAGGTTTGAGCCTGGGTGGAGTTTATAAGAGCTTCTTTTCAATTCAAACTCAATCCAGCAGTATGTGTTTGATCAGCAGACGCAGCAATCGCTTTCAATCACTCCTGCCCAGCAGCAAAACTTTTTAAGCTCCAACATCCTTTTTCACCTCAGTGAAACCGAAGTTTTTTTGTTTTTTTTCCCGCCGAGAATAAATAAGGTGATACGTGTTCCCTTATTAATGGCTGATGTAAGTTGTGTTCGGATGTGAATAGACTCTCCAGCCTCAGAGATTAAACGGCCAGGTCACTCCTGCAGGGCATCGGTGAATTACTGAGAGAATTTGGAGCCTGACCACACAGAGTCTTTTATCTGTATCCAGCCTGTGGGGATTAAAAAAAAAAAAAAAAGCAAACTTGATGGAACCCAAGCAGTAATAACGAAAGAAATTAGGCGTTTCATACATAGCGGAAATATCTAATTAGGTAATGTATCAGGTGAAAGAAAGGCTTGCCAGAAATCAGAGGAGCACCTTCTGATAATTCTGATGACTCTCTTCAGAAAGTATCTACCGACTATCTCTGTGTGAGGTGTAAAACGAATGGTACAGATCACACGTTCCTCCATAAAGCCAAAATTGAGGTTTAATAGAGATTCCTGAAGTAAGATTATTTAAAACAGGCCTCTAAAACCTGTGCCCATTCTACCTGAACTGGAGAGAAACTCCTGGGTGGGGGGGGGGGGGGGGGGGGGGGGGGGGGGGGGGGGGGGGGGGGGGGGGGGGGGGGGGGG
>JASSRZ010013639.1:0-26848 GCA_032164315.1 Malacoctenus gilli | reverse complement strand
GTGTGTGTGTGTGTGTGTGTGTGTGTGTGTGTGTGTGTGTGTGTGTGTGTGTGTGTGTGTGTGTGTGTGTTTTGACACTTGTGAGAGAGCCATAAAAATTGTCAGTTATTGTTTTTCCACTCCGGCGGGACAAACATGATTAAATTCCCCCTCTACTGTTTTTGTCCTGTTGCTCGATTGAAGCACTTGACATTTAGTAGATAACAATAGCAAACAAAAGGTGAAGTGTGAAGTACGGAATTACAGGTGTACAACTGTGCATCGATTTGTTTAAACGCCTCGCACTCTGGGAATACACTCCACATACACTTCTTGCTAGTGGAGCAAAACCACTTGACTTTGTGATACTTCACGCTCATAAAAGTTGTGGTTCGTGGGTGTCTGTTCAGGGACAGCATTACCTTGTGACTCGAATCTTTTGATGTTCCATGCGGCTGCGAATTTGCTTGTGTGTGATGCTGCCCCTGAGCATGCAATGATTATGTTTTTCTTATGTCCATTTGCTGAAACCTTTTGAATATTCTGTAATAAACTCTGAAAAAGGCTTTTGCTGGCAATTTTTGCAGGTTGGTTTGGCTTGTTGGGCAGTCTGGGGGGCTACTTACGACCATCAGATCCAGGATCAGCACCAGTAATCTGAAGAACCTGGAATTTACATCGGTGCCAGTCGGTACGACATGCCATCTGGGCAGTTGGCCATTTAGTTATGTTTCATTTTGTGCACGTTACATGGCCGAAAACACCTTTACTTAACAGAGTAATAATAGTAGAGCTCCACAGTTGAGTTGGGCAAATTGTCCCAAAGAGTAGTGTTCCGCACCGTATCCTACTGTTGTTTTTTTACCTGGTGCATTGGATTAATTTTTGTCTAAATGCCAAAACCCACATGACTTTGTTTTACAGGTTCTACCAGCGCTGAGCTACAGCCTCTGACCCTGCAGCTACATACAATTAAACACAAGCGGTTACCAGTTCAAAAAGAAACTTCAAACAAGATTATTTCACCAGTTCGTAAAGACATTCACTTTGCATCCAGAAAAATAAAAGTAAAGCGCATTTTTTATTCCGATATACACAAAGGTCTACCACTCTGAGAAACTTGGATCACTGAGCAACAATCAGGCCAACAGCTTCCAGCAGGACATGAAAGAACTGGTGGTTATCAGGAATTCTGGGATGTAGGCATGATGGCTAAAGACTGTTGGGCTCTGAGGAAACTTCCTCTGAGCACTGAGGGGGTTTGAAGGAACCGAAGTTCATGTCCAGAACTTTTAACCATGACAATGTAACATACAACTGACATGTCCTTTCCTTTATCAATGTCAATGATTCAATGATGTTTGAAACGTTTAATAATAATTTGTGTTAGAATTTTATTTTCTCCCATAAGCTGAACTCGAATGACAAATATCATCAAAAACATGTCACCAAAGGGGTCCTAAGAATACTTTTTTTTAAAAATTCCATTGTGCACAAAAAAACACACCTGATCGAAAGAAACGGATGTCTTCTTTGGATTTACTAATGCAAAAATGTCCTAAATCAATAATAAAACAGACAACTTACAAAAAATGCTACTCAACATAACCATTAAGTAAGCAAAAGGATTGCACAATTCAGAGAAACTCAGCTTCTTGAACAAAGTTTTCAGTTTCAACAATAATAGTTCACTATAATAACAATAACCATTTCTGAAGTTTGACATATCTTGTTCCATGAGGACATGAAGACCTTTCGGTCTGCACTCATGCAGTGGTGAGGAACTGAGTTCAAAAGGGCTCTGTGTTTTAATTTAACTTTCACTTTCACTCTGCACCCACCCCCGCCTCCCGACACTGAAGAAGATGAAACCCAATTCGGACACTACTTCTGGGAAAGACACCCACTCTCACAGTCTGCACCTCCTGCCTCTATTCCTGACTGGGATGCCCCTCTGAGCAGCTACTGTTTGGGAAGAGCCCCAATGTCAGACCCCTCAGTGCTTGTGAGATTATACAGTATCTGTCTGGGAAACCATGGAAATCCCACTAGAATGGCTGTATGGCTTCACACTGAGATAGTCAGGAGTCAGTTCCTTTGTTTTAATATCCCAAAAGTGAAAGTTGAAGTTACTTCCAGATGAGGCCACGGCTGTGTAAATTCTGCTTTGACCTGATTTCAACCTCCACTTGCTGAATAGGAACAACACTTGAAGTTCTTTATGAATCCATAACGCAGTTATCACTATCTTTATTTTCAAGCATGGTAGCATGACCGAGTCAATTGAGTAAACTCAAGTGACTTTCCGTAGTTATTGTCAAACAGCAAAACCAGTTAATTAATCATAATTCCGATCAGAACGTTCCAGTCTTACCATATCAAAATGTTTACATGGCGGGATTATGACCTGGTCATTTGATCTGGTAATCTGATCGGAGAAGCAGCGATTGTAATGGAGAAAGCAGTTGAGCATAGAGCCAAAGAAAGGCCAGAATCACAGAAACCACATTCTGACTCACAGTAAAGGCCCTGGATGAGTCTGAATAGACCATCAAGTAAACATCTCAATCTGATTCGATCAGATTGCTGACCGATATGCTGCTTGACTGAAACTGGCTTTTCTTGAGGCATGTAAAGCCACACACCAATTTGATCACTTTATTCAGCATTCATGTAAATAGGATGATCTGATTCCCAAATGAAAAATATTTCAATCGGATTGACAGAAAATGCACATGTAGTCACAGCCACTGTTGTTAGTAGCAGTGCCAAAAACAGTCTACGTGTAATGTTACACTCACCTTATTTCTGATTACATGCTAGTCAGGTGTGTGTCATGACTGGAGGGTTTAGAGGAGTCATCAAACCAGGCTTCCCTCCTCCAAACTTCATACTTATAGATTTTCCTATTGGCACCATGTGTACAAAAAAAGCTTCCTGTTCACTCTGTCTCAAGGAGTTGGCATCTGTGTTTGTGCGTAAAGTTGGGTTTTTTTCTCTCTCGCTCTCATCTGACACCAACAGTTATCAATATTCCTTTCACGTCACAGAGCACAAGCCCACAAGCGCATATCCATTATCGAGCTGGACTCAGGGGAACGACTCCATCAGAAGGTCACACGGTATTGCACATGCAACAAAACTCTCGCTGCAAAAAGCAACTCAGCCGAGCAGATTTTGGTCAGAACTCAAAGTCGATGCCAGACTATAGTTGAAGTCAGATGTGTTTAGAGTTAGTTTTCAAGGAATACATCCCATCCCAAAAATGCAGAGACCAGAACTCAATGAAAACAAAAAAAGAGATGAAAAACCTCAAGGCCAATCCCGGACAGTCCAGGGAAGGAATTCACAAAAATGCGGGAGAAAACGCAGAAACAGGCCGGTGAAAACACTGATGATGCAACAAAGACACAATGACAGACATAAGATATGAAGACAGTTGAGGCAGTTTCAAACAGTCATGGTTAAGAATCAGGTTGGACAGATGACGGTAAAAGAAGACAACGATTTGTTCGCGTTCATTTTCCTCCCTTGCTTCGATCCCTTTCACCATCATGAGACTCGTGACACTTTCTGCACAACCAATATGGCTTGTTTATGTGGCCTTTACTTATACAGGCAGTCCCATTGAGTTGTGCTGCCTTTTTTTAAAGGGACTTGTGTTTATGGACCATTAACTTCTCCCTTGCCCTTCTGATTTGGAGATGCCACAACCTCCAAGTCAACCTGTCCTCCTTCACAAATCTGTTTTCTCTTCTGCCACATAACTAAACCCTGCAGCAGTTTTCAGTAATTTGTAAAGCACACAAATGTCAGAGGAAATCTGTGATGTGAGATAGAAGAGCCGACCCGAAGCCTGGTACCTGACAGTCAATAAAAGCCATCTCAGCATGTAGAGCAGACAAGCGGGTGGGGAGATAATAACAATAATGTTTGAATAAGGCGCAAACAAGAAACTGGAGCTTTAATCAAAGACAGGCGTTCTGTTGATAACGTGTGCATTTATCACGGTCACTCACTTCGTCTGCAATCATCGACACTGCTAAAGTGTGCTCGCTGCTGCGGACCTGTGATTTCCAGCATGTGTTTACTCTGTCAACATAATATTGATTTTGTGTGTCCTCATGTCAAAGCTTTGGCAAGGCAATACAGGGAGAGGATTAGAACAAAGGTGTGTAGCTCAGGTTCAGTTTTTTTTAATTGTTCCCTCTGGGAAATTTGATGAATTCACAGCAGAATTGGGTATCTGAAGAGGAGGTATCTGAATAGGACCGCGGGTCAGACTCCTACTGAAGTAGGTGGTCCCTGCAGCACAGTGTAGCATTGACCAGTTTAGGTTTGGATTCACAGTGGCTGATGAGCCTCAGAGCCAAGCTTTAGGTCTCCTCCTATGAAATCTGGCATCCCCTGCAAAGAGCTAGTGGAACCCAGGTTTGGAACTGTTGTGTTATGACTGAATGTTTATTCAAAGAAAACAACTCTGTGGTCAAAGAAGGTAACACTCACATATATTTAATCTCTTAGATTGCAACCATATTTATAGACCCATGCACTAAGAGTACCAAAGCAACCATGCAATGTTTTCATTTGATAGTAGGAAAAATGTGTGGCTCAGTGTTTCATGCAAAAATATTTCACCAGAGAGGCTTTCAGAGACACACAGTTCAAAGTAATCTCCAAGCCAAGTCTCCTTTAGCTTGGGGATGAATGTAACAAGTCTAGTCAGTGGTCTCCTAAGCAACCAAGAGTTGGAGAGACCATCTTAAACACTGACCTTCACAGGGTCCAACAGCTGTTGAGTGCAGACTTGATCAAGACACTGTTGCCCAGCATAAACATTTGTGCGTCACGCTGTTTGATCAGACCTATTCAGACATTTATCGGACATCATTATTCCTTGGGAAGTAACTAAATCACAAATACAGCAAAGAACTACTGATACTGGGCTCTGTGCACCCCTGGGACCAAGTGCGTGCAGGTTGGATGTGGGGTTGCACCAAGGCTTTAATGTAGCTTTAGTGCACGATAAATCTAACCCAACTTAATAAGTGTCTCTTGCTTTGAAATACTCACACATGGAATGGTGTGCTGACGTCTTAATGCATCAACTGTAGCAGTGAAATGCATTAGCAGCGGCGGTCAGCAGACTGACCTCTATGAATACACATGAGGTTGTATGAAATAGAGAGACAACTTTATTCACAAATGAAATGCTTTTCAGACCCTTTTCGTTCAAGGGTGCAGTCAAGTCTTTCTTGACAACAAATATAAAAGCTTTTAATTTCTTCCATAGAATCTTTTTTTTGGGGGGGGGGGCGGGTTGTCCAACAGAAAAACCCAGGCACAAAAACAATGCAGGCTCAAACCTTAAAGAAGAAAGCAGGAAAGTGTCAATATGCAACACTGAAACTGGAATCGACCAGTGTTTCACCAACGAATGTCGAATCCAGTCAAGATGAGCATTACTCACACCTCTCAAGAGTTACGTAATGTCTCGAAATGAACAATAGCACTGATGATGTGGACCACAGTGTGCACGACAGAATATGACAACAACTTCCCTGACATCAACCAGAAGGACTTCAATTGTTCTGTTTGGCTGAATAACAACAAAAAGGCTCAAAGTAGTCATGCAACTGTGAAAGTGGAACAGCCCAAAGATGCAAATTACCCCCAAAAAATCCATAAGAAACTCATTCTCTCTTTGTTTTGTGCAGGTTTGTTGAAATATTGTAAAGGATGGTTAAAGGAAACGACACACTCCATGAGAAGAGAGATATCCACCCAGTTTCTCCTCAGTCTGGCTAACGGGAGCTTGCACCTAGGAATAGTTTGAGAATAAAAAACAGGAGATAACTCTGTGGTACACCCCTCCTCTCGGAGAGAATCTCTGAAGCCGGTGCTGGGCATACATATGGTGCTCACGACCAGCATGTCACAGGTTTCCTGTGCCAGGAGCACAGTGATGGTAGCATGAAGCGTGGGACTGGCACATGACAATCACTCATGGCCTGTGTAGGTGTACCCACAAACATCTCTGCCTCACAGCCTTCTGATACCAGCCTGTACCATTCGGAGGTAAGTGCACTAAGACTCACTAATCATCCAAAGTATTTGACATTAGAAATAAACTCATGGCAGCACTTTTGCTTCAACAACTGAGGTGGCAGTTAAGAAGCAACGAATGAATATTTTTATAATGCAAATGCAGGTTCGAAGGTGTGAGGGCAAAAAAGCACATTAGTGTCACAGTAGGAGACAAACTGACAAAGTGTTTTGTGATTCAGTGTTGCTTGAGTTTTTTTGTGCAGCAGGTCTTCCACTGACTCTTGGGCTCTTTCCTGTCATCAGCTTGTAGATCAGGAAAAATCCACGCGCAGGAGCTCCCGGTGAGACATATCTGCAGAGCAGGAGGAACCCACTGCAGAGAGAGCAGGGATGCGGTGCGCTCAGTAAAAACTTCACTGCATTTCCTGTTTGCGGGGATGGAAAATATGGCTGGGAAACTTGCGTTTGTAGCGAGTCTGATATAGACGGATCGTGCATCTTTGTTACTTCAAGATATAATTACACATATTAATTGCTAGAAAGAGTAATTACTTTAAAATTGATTACCTCTCTCTTTCATCTGACAGTGTCTTCTATTATGTTGCATATACAGCTGTGACAAATGTTGCACGCTGACCCAAAAGAAAAAGATTCGGTGATTTTTTTTTCCTATAAATGTTTAAATTTTAATTTCATTTTATTCATCAATATTTCAAACAATTTCTCTCCATTTGGGGTCCTTCGGGCAATTCTCATTGAAATACAAATTCTATGTTTAGTGGGATTGCAGTTGACACCAGGGATTTCCCAATGAAAGTCACTCATGCATTAACTGATGGCACAGTGCTGCTTTGGCTCGGAATCCCTTTGAACAAATTATCTGCTTTGGATTCATTTCCATGCACAAAAAGGCAACTTGTGCTGTAATTTATTCATGCGTGATATCAGCATGTCGGAGTCCCATTTGTTGCTGGACTCCTTATCGAACTTGGAGGGGCCTCCGCAGTGGGCAGCTGAGAGGAAGCTGCAGACACCGCTCAGTCTCAACGGACTGATGGCTTGTTTGGCCACATCTCGGCATGTAATCGGCAGAGCTGTTTATCTGTATTCCCTGACTTCGCCCTGCTCTCGCTACCTCCTACGTCTTCCTTCTTGATTCTCCCCCTCTGTGATAACTCCCTGCCATGCCCACAACAACTCCATCGCCTCCCTCTCTCTCTCTCTCTCTCTTTTTCTCTCTCTCTCTCACTATCTCTCTCCTCACCTCCCTCTTCCATCTGTTAATTGGATGAGCTGTCACAGTTGTGAGCATTATTAAATTCCATTCTGGGGTGGCTTCAGTGATGAGAGCCCCCCAGGTCGGGATAGGTGACATTACTGTAGGCACGGGGTTTCCTGTGCCTCCTTCTCAATGTTCAATAAAAGGACTTCATCTGAGGTGGAGTTGGCCCACATTCTGGAGAAGGAATCTAATCATGTTCACAGTTCAAAAAGCACAATATTGACTTATAGGTGGCAGTGGCAAGTTTTCAAAGATCTGGTTTGTAACGAGTCAATCTCTCAGAGAGGTCACTGTCAGTTAGTGTTCATTATGGGCTTCAGACCACAGAATATTCACCATGACACTGGTTCTTTCTTCTTTCGTCCTCAGACTGAGGACAGGCTGGATGTTGTGTGGCACAAAATCGTCTCATTACTCCATTGGTACCACAAAGTAGGAAGTGGCTTCACTGGATTCTTGAGATGTCCCTGCATCAATACATGGGCACTGAACACCAAGTTATTGGTTTTTACGAGAAGTTGAGTAACTTACATTGCAGCCACCACTGGTGATCACTGTGTTGACTGTCTGTACTTGAAATAACCTGAAAGCAGACTAAAAGTAACTGTCACACAACCTGTGAATGTGAAGCATCACTGAGCTTACGAATGAAACATTTCAACTATAGTTGCAAAAATAAAATATTAATTTCCTTATATTCCGCATACTCGGGGATTGTTGAAGTCGCACAACATGCAGCAGGTTCTTAGGCCAGGATTTGCTGTACACAGGTTATGCAACTCTGCTTTGGATCAAATAAGCCCTTGCATCAGGAAGCTTTCAGGGTCTGTGCGTTTGAGAAGAGATGTCACAATATCTGAAACTTGTGGAAACAACCCCAGAAAACCAACGAAACCACAAACTTCACAGAGTGAATACTGGCCATGAAAGGGACCTTTTCGTCAACACACTGTAGTGTGGGTCACAACTGTGATAGGACCTTTATCAGTGTAATGATGATTTGTCATAGATTTAAAAAAAAAAAAAAACCAGGGAAAACATTTACATCTGACAGATAGCACATGGGTAACTAAAATCACCCTATTGTCGATGAAATGAAAACACTTGAGAAAATCAAGCACTCTTTCAAGAGCAAGAACACGGAACCTAATGAGGCAGTCCAGGCTTGTCGTCATTGTGTCCCGCCTCCTCTTAAAAAAACATACCGCCTTTCTGATGTAAATCAGTGGCACCTTTAGGTCACACTCTGCATGCAGCTTTGATACAAGAGGTTTGTGTTTTTGTTGTTGGCTTGAGGATTCAGTGGTGTTGAACACACAAACAATGGGGCGTACGATGTCTTCCCAAGGTCAATAATGAATGACACACTTAGAAAGATTTACACATTTGTTTATTTGGTCAAACTGTGGCTGTGTCCAACAAAAATGTGTCACCTGAAGCTTTTGTATAATTAACTGGGAGTGGGGATGGCAGATGGCAGAAAGGGCCTCAAATACTGGGTCAGGTATATGCAAGGACAGCGAAGATTGAATCAGGATCAATGTTTCTATTGTTCAAATGCACAGTCCCATCTGTTAGAATCCACACTCAAAATGGACCGTGGGCTTTTTTTTTGTACTCCTGGTGCAAATCTTCACCCACCTCTTGTGTGACACTTTGGAGGCAAGACTGACTGAGTCAGTTCAATGCTGCATTCTGCATGACAGCTAAGAACTGCAACATTCCATTTCACAAAACATGCATGCAAATAAAGAACCTCGTAATGACGGTGAATGGGCACAATGCATCAACCATCCATCATCATTCAGTTAACTACACATTTCACTGTCGCCATCCAATCGCTTTAACACACTACTACGCCCCAATATGAACTACTTACAGTACCCCTTCACCCCACCCTCACGTCCTATAAACACACACCTGTCTGTGAGGCACCGCAAAGACCCCCACTGAGCCCCCAGCCAAACCGGAGCTACCTTCATTTGACCATTAAATTGATTAAAAGTCGTGAAAAATGTGGTTTTATTCTATTCTGGTGATGTTTTATCTTGGCTGTATCCACAAAGGGGCCGTCCTCCCCGTGAAGCCTTATCGCTGATAAATATGCGGTTTATTAAAAGCTTGTGTCCCCACAAGGTTGTTGTGGAGATAAATAATCGCCTCGTTATGCTGTCGTGGTAGAGAACATCCGGTGACGCACTCACTTTACAGCTCCCGCTGAAAGAAGTTATCGGACTGGAGCTACGTAAGAAAAAAAAAACAAAAATAACTCGTGACTGGGCAACAGTAATCAGACTACTGTAATTGCGTTACTAAGCAACACTGCACGGACCCTATATAGTAGGGCGTGTGAGACCCTGGCCAGCAAGGGCGCACGAGACCAGAGAAGTTGCTGCAGAGGCTTGAGCGCGCGGTGGCTTGGATGCGCGCGCGCACTATGGAGTAACAGGCTCGTCGTTAGAAGAGCAGCAGAGCAGTCAGAGACCAGCCAGCCCACAGCCCGCACAGCCCGTATCTCCACCTCACACTCACACTCTGTCTATTCAGGGGTTTTAATTGTTGGTTTGTGTTTTATTAGAATAAGTGAGGCAGAGTTGTTTTTCCCCCTCACTGAATCGTGTCAAACCTGCTGCGGCACCATGAAGTTCCTGATTTTTTCACTTTTAATGGCTTTTTTCGCCGTTGCCCAAGTTTTTTGCGAGGAAAAAGAGCCTAAAGAAGACACCGACTACTGGACAAGCAGTAACCAAATCCAGGTAGGCAGGTCGTCGCAACAAAGCTTCATTCGTTTCTCAAACGTGTCATTCAATTTTTGTCTGGAACTTTGACTGTGTGTGTGAAGGACTGAACTCTTTATTCCACGGTGAGGACATTTCAGCTGCTCCTGAGGACAATTCTCACCTTAAATACTTTTGAAGATGCTCCATAAAAAGTGCTGAACACACTCTAAGTCTGAAAGATGTCCATAATCACAATTATGTGGATAATTACGTTTCCAATTTGTTACCTTTTTCCTTTTGTTTTCTTTTTTCAATCCAGTTTTTCTCAGTTTCAAACACTTGGTGTGGTGGGTTCAATAATTTATATTTATTAATGGTTTCTTCCCTCAACCACATTGTGATAAATAAGAAGAAGAATAGGGGGAACTTCGACAAAACTTAGACGTTAGATGTATATATCATGTTGAAGGTGCCACGATCCTGAAATGAGAAAGCATTGCAGCACGTTCACGAAGCCCTTCAAGCGTTGAGTGCTCCTGTTTTTCAGAAATAACAAACCTTTCAGCCTCAGATGATGATTCAGTGTCCTTATGTTGCAGTTTCTCACTGCAAACAAATGAGCTGATCTGACGAGCGTCACAGCACAATTTATTCTGCAGGCACCCTTCCCGTACTTAGAGGAATGAAGACATTAGGGCTCAATGACGGTTGTAAAGTTCGAAGCTGCCAGCGAATAGGAAATTGAATAAAGCCTAAGTGCACGGTAGTAAGAAGCTCGGACCGGCTCAATTGACATGAAATGCACGTCCAGTATACGACATTGTGAGCTGGACGCAAGCCAGTCCACTCCCGTGACCAGGCGAACTGTAGTCCTGGGCTGCTGTGCAGATGAATGAGCTGACAATCAATCATTACAAGGGATGAAAAGCCTGATAGAAATGTTGAGTCGTCTCAGCACATTCAAAGTTTTTTGGGCCCTTTTTGAGTCACCGGTCATTGATCAGAATGTCTTGTCCTCCTCCAGGATGAATGGCTGTCAAACAACCCATTCAGAGAAATCCTGCTGAGGATGACGAGAAAGCCGCGGCCGCACCAGTTTATCGGTCTGATGGGGAAGCGCTCCATGGGTGAGCACACCTTCTCAGCATGTTGCCTTTTGGGGGGTTTTTCTGCTTTCACCCAATAAATGACTTTGTTTTTACTTTTTTCTTACAGCAAACGCACAGATCACCCGCAAAAGTAAGTGCAGAAGAGGATCCTTTTCTTCCTAAAAGCATTTTTAACGCAGCTTGCATGTTGAACCGTTTAAAACCAGTAGAGCAAGAAGAGAACGGCCTGTTGGTTGCTGCTGCAGGTCCCCCCACCTACACTCGCATCATTTTGACTCAACCCTTTCTGAGTTCATTTAGAACACAGGGAAACACTGAAGGTCCTTCAAACCTTGCTTTTGAGCTTTTCTTTGAGGAAACACACTCATTTAAACCTCACGCAAACATGAAGTATTTTTTAGGAACTCAGTTATCAATTACTCCTGTGTTATCTTTGGCATCCATGAGATCACTCTCACATTTCACTTCCTAAGAAAATAGTCAGAAATATTTGTTCAACTTTACAAATATTGTTCTTTGGGTCTGTGTGGACATTTAGACTGGAACATTTAGCAACCCTGTGACAATTCTGCTTTTTTAGCAAATTAAAATTCATCCTTGGTTTACTGGCATTTAAAAAAAAAGTCTCTAACATTTTATTGAATGGTTAAAAGCACACACATACAGGCATATAAAAGCATTCATTACAAGCTCCAACTAACACAAAGAGACAGATTTTCAACCTGCCTTCAGGTTGTTGCGATGTGTTGTATTTAAACTGATATTCAAAGAAGTGAAAGTGAAGCCAACTGGTTTTGTAGGGAATTAGTTTGCAAAGGGGTACTAGTACCTCTTGGGGGTATTTATAGACATTCCAGGGGGGTACTTGAAAAAGTCCAGTACAAAAATGTGACATTTATAAAAAAAAATTCTATAATAAATATAGGTGAAGTATTGTTAAGCTAAGGATTTTTGTTGTTTTTACTTTGTTTGGAATTTCAAATTTATTTGCAGTTCAATTTTCTTTCAAATAAATTGTCCCAAAAAGACATTTTAAGGTCACATTTATTTTTTAAAGATGTCATAAGATGTCCATTTGTCAAAAAGTAAATTGAGGCTTTCAGGGCACGAAACTGCCTCTAAAGAGGGCTGGTGAAGTGGTTTGATTTCCCATGCACAGTTGTTTTGCCCAATGTTTTGCCTTTACTTTGACTAATGGAGCAGAATCTGTGTGCGAGTGGATGAAAGACGGTGGGCAGAGCGGGGCGACAAACATCCTCACAGGCTTTAATTAATTGACAGTCAGCAGAGATGAGAGCATGTCAGAGTTATTTTCTGTTCTTTTGAACACTTTAATTTGTCAGCGAGAGAGGCGGTCCGAACACACGTCTGTGCGCCACAAGAGAGAGAGCCGATAAAGAGAGAAAAAGGCAAACACAATGACCAGCAGAAGCAGTGGGAGGGGATTTTCCCTTTTCTTTCAGTTCGGGTTCCTTTATTTTTGTCGAAATTTGTCACCCACTCAGTGATGCAACAGAGTGCAGCATGACTAAGTATACATTTAATTTATTCTCCCTATGCAGGCAAGACTACAAGTCACTCACGATTAGGGAGCAGGAAAGGCAGAAGGCTAGGATCAATGCCCCAAGGACACGCAAAGTTAAATTGGATTGTTTATGCTTGTGATGAGAGAAGCGCTTTCTCTCCCTGCGCTCACAAAAAGGTTCGCACACTACAAGAGGGAAACAGAGCGAGGCGAGTCAGCTCCCACTTACTTCTGCTCCTTCGAGTGGCAAGGGGGCATTTCTTTTTTTAACTCTCACCCCTCATCAGCGTAATGCAAATATTGATGTTTGGGGTGGGACATAGTCCCACAGGGGCTCCCTGGGGTTTTATGGCACACCCTCACAAGCACATGCTCGCCACCATTCACATGATCATATTACAGTCCATTACAGTGATTGACAGAGGGCCCAGTCAGTCTGTCATGAAGCTGTCCATCACATTTGCATCCTGACAAGCCCGCCGTCCGACTTCAGCTCCAACACAGCGACGGCTGAACGTTCCAAGGTCAAGTGCACTGCAGTGTTAAAAACATGGGCAGGAATTACACAGGAGTGACTTCATCTGCCACATCCAACCAAGATTGCACCCCCCCCCCCACCTCATTATAGATCACACTCGGATAGTGTGCTGTGCAGGCAGACAACACAACCATACACTTAAGCCACACAAGAAACCCCACAGGGGTTGGGTTTTTTTTATGTTTTTCGGTTCCAGATCTCCAGAAGTAGCTCAATCATGTAGATTGAATCAAAAAATAATCAAATTCAAGTGGAAATATCATGAATAGGAGCTAAATCTTTGTTCTGACAAAATATTAAAAAGTTCACCTGCAAATAAATGAACCATCTTGGAGACATGACCAAAGATTTCATTATGATTAGTGACATTTTGTCAGGGAAACCTGACAAAATTTCAGCCTGACAAAATTCAGCATAGTATTTCTCACTTCAACTTCCTGTCTGTAGTTCTGTTCGAGCTCATCTGTTGGCTTTTGGTTTTGTCACATCACAGCAAAAAGTGAAAGACTTTTGATGCGCTCAGACATGTGTGATCTTGCTGTGAGGCCAAAATCTGGAAAAGACTAATCAAATCAGCGCAGATCGATACCTCATACTCAACCATCAATGATGACTTGGGTGTGTCGTACTTCCGGGAAAACTGAATTTCTTAAAATTTCTTCGTTGGTTTTCATTCTGTGACGGTATAAACCATAGGCTGCACAGAGCCACTTGTCATTTGAGGGAAGAGACCACATTCACACAAGCTTCCTGCCCTCAACTCTAAAAATGTGAGAAAATTGTGAAACAGAATAGTTCCAGGACAACTGCTTCCATTTTCACAGACAGAAGTGAAGTGCTTACTAATGAGCATCTTAAACATGTGATTCATGATGGGCTCTGCCTGTTTGTTCATGCAGTATAAAAAAAAAAAGGCTAAAGTAATGACCAGTCACAGATATGAGTAACAGCAACAAGTTGATAAGCTCTCACTCACTATCGACACTCAGGACTCCACACCAAGGCCCCACTTACAAAAATAAACTTTTCCGACAAAGTGAGTCCTTCCTCAACATTATCACAGTCTTCTGTCTCTGTGAATCACTCGCATTGCCAGATTTTGCTCCGGACTTTAAGCTTCTGCTAGTTGCCAGGCTGCACTGAGGGAGTCTACCTCTCTTCGTAGTTCATTTGTCCTGCCAAACTGCTCCATAATTGCCTTGGTCTACCCCCAAAAATAAGGTGTAAAACTACCCTGAGTTTGTAAGTATAATATGGGTGATCAGCGAAGAGTTTGGAGAAGGTAAAAAATGTACGAAATTTCACAGTTAATCTAACTGAACAGAGGAACAACTGAAGTCAAAACTTAATGAATCCAAAAGAGAACTCAGTTGATTATTGAATGTCGCTTACTACAATGACAGTGGCGACTCCTGCTTAATGGCCAATAATTAGCTCCTCCTAAAATATGTATGGGCAGAAAAACACCAATGACTTCCACGCATTGTTTATCTTTATATTCCTGATGTGATAAAACAGCCCCCATTGGACATATTTGTGAAAGCAAACATGCTGAATGGACAGTGTGTACTTTCACTGTGTGTACTCTGTGTGCCTCAGTGGCACAGCTTTCTATACTTTGGTACAAAACAATACAGCAATATGTCAAGAGCCAAAATGTGTTAAAAATGGGGATAAAAGGGGTGGGATTTTGTCCAAAAAACAGGAATGATATAAACTACATGTCTGTTAAGGGGGCTTCTCTCCATAACTTGGCCTTTTACTTAATTACAATAATCAGAGAAAAAGATAGACATAATTTCATGACGTTACTTTCATGTTCCAAGCACGGGATGTTCCCCAGCGTACCCGAGTTCTTTTCATTTTGAAATCTGGTAAAAAACAAAAAAAAAACAAAACAGGTGATGTGAGACAACATGGCTGAAACGTGGCGCAACGTCTGATGAATGGACAGCTCCGTCTGACAAATGACCAACGGACAACTAAATGGGATTTCAAGTGGACCATGTCAGCAACAACAATCACCACAGAGAAAATGAAACATTAACTACAATTTCAAAAAGGTTCCTTTGGCTGACACGAAAGACTGACCTGTTATGATGAATCTATTGCTGCTATCTGCTGGTCAGTTCTAAGTACTACCACTGGCAGATGTCCCTCATCTCGACTAAAGCAGTTCAAACCCGACAATCTACAAACAAACGACTTACTTTTACTGAAGATGTCCATTCATTTTTGTCATTTTCACACTGAACAAAAACTTTTTCTCTGAAGGGCATAAAGTCAACTCTTTTGTGGGACTGATGGGCAAAAGGAGTCAAGAGGACCCGCGTGAGTCTCTTCTCACCAGCATTGGTTTGCATATAATGATGTGTTGAAGAGCTGATTGAGACTTGTTTTTTTTTTCCCTTGGCAGAGTCCTACGAGTGGAGCACAATACAGACATATGAGAAGCGTCGCTAAACAGCCGTCACCTGCCGGCTTCTCCTCAGCCAATCCTCAGCTGTGGGTGGTGGAGGAGGAGGAGGCGCCCATTGCTGGTTTTGTTTTCTTCAAACTGTGTTTAGCTCTTAGTAGAATAAAAATAATAACATTTTGTTTTCACATTGTAGTGACGTAGCAGTGCTGTACCTGTGCCAGTTTCATTGTCCCAGCAGGAGGTTTGCAGGAGTCAGACGAGGATAAAATCCAGTCAATGTTTGGTGGTTTCTGTGAGCGTTTCCCACCCTCTGCCATCCCACAAGGACTTCACTGTTTGTGTGGACCATCAGAGCAGGGCCATACCTGGGCTATGCTGAATATTGCACTGCCAAAGTCACTGTTTAGTGCCTCATAACTGTTCAATTCCCTCCAATTGTTGTCTAAACACACCAGACTGGGACAGATGCTCATTCAGGCTTTCAAGTGACATTTACAAAGATGCGTTGTGTTTGTCTGCATGGGACAACATGACTCCTTTGTGTTAAAGTGATTTGATGGATATTAAAATTATTTTCTTTACTGTTGAACCTCAGCTTGCAAGTCATGGATTTATTCTTCCATAAGGCAAGGCTGCCCACTAGTGATTGCCTAATGTACTGCAGAGCACATTGACCCAACTAAAGCTCAATGCAACCGCTCACCCACAGTTGATGAAGTTGCTACACTACAAACCTTGGGTTGCGTTTCACAAATGGACACAAAAAAAGCTAAAAAAAAATGTTGACCGTTTTATTTGTAAGCAAACAGATTGCATAGCCAGTTGGAGCCAAGTATGTGATGGTCACTGAGAACAAACCACAGACAGGCAGCCTTTCATATTAAAGCTTAACACTTGGACGAAGATCACAGATTACAAACTTTGACAAACTGCAAAGATGGACCACAAAGATCGCGGGAATTGTCTTGCCTGGTTGGGAATTAAGCTTAACCGTCCTCTTTACATTTATTTGGAGAAATTGTCAGCTTTTGTTTGAGCGGTGTCAAGGTAGCTCTTTGAACAGTGTGAACAAGTGACTTTTCACAGCCTGCTGACATACTTACTGATAAATGAGCTTTATTTGAGCGAACCCTCACTTAACCAACATTGTGTTTTTTTCCCTTGTCTGCTCTTCTTACAAAAAGTCTCATTAAACATTCTTTAAAGATTGGAACTGTTCTTCAAGCAACAGAAAGTGCTCTATCTTCTTAGTCAAGTAAATAAGAATCACTATCAGCATGCTGGACAGTGTTACCATTATGTTGCACCAGCTGGGATTAGCTGGTTAGCAGCTTCCTGTCAAACACGCTGTGGCACTATCTGGTACAGCTGATGTGACTGCAGTTGTTCAATCAGCTTTGGTAAGTTTGACCAATAATAGAACCTCACACACCTGAATCTAAATGATTGAGAACTCTGTGAGGTCGCTGGGTTCTATCTATCAATCTGAGGTAATAATACACTACAGTAGATCATAATAAGCAGCATGACAAAGTTTCTGAAATTACTCAAATGCAAAACAAGGTCAACATATAAGTAAAAGCCCAACCTGCACCCAGTCATGACATCAGGCCAATTACTGACATATTCCTTGTAATAAAGCAGTAGCTTTATCCCAATTACCAATCCCAAAAAATAAACCTCAATTAGTACAATCAAAAGCATCGACCACTTAAAAAGTCCTGTTGCTGTACCCTTACAATTGGTGCATTTAACCAAATAAAAACAGAAGTGCCAATCTGCTCGACTCAATGTCGAAGTCCGAATTTTTTTTCTGTCTGACTTTAAGTCCACTGTTAACGGAAACAATCTGAGATCATCTTATTTCATTTCTAGTCCAACTGAAACTACACGTTCTGCCAGATCACTGCTTCTTGTCAGGTTTATAGATGGAAAGTGTCCGGGCTGACGGGTCTGTTGCGTTGGTCCAGCGGGGCATCCAGTAGTATGGAAGCCACTCAGCTCTGCCCGGGTAGTGCTTCTCAAACACCTTCCTGAAGTAGTACGCCTCTTTGGTGCGTGGGGGGTTGTGAGGGAATGTCTTGTGGGCCTTCTCCATCTGGTCATCATTCACCTGGGAGAATAACACAGGTCAGTTCACACACCCAGCCCTAAAAAAACCCAATGTTCTACATCACGTCCTACTTTGAGGGGGCCAAACTGCCAACTGGTGTGCCCTCTCGGCCAGGGTGCAATGGTACACCTTTTACACCCCCCCGATTGGACCAACTCTTCAGAGTCCCCCAGGAAGGCCATATCCTGTTACTGGCCAGCTCAAATGTGGCGCCCCCTTGTGCACAGGTCACGTCATGCTCAAAAAAAGGAGCAGTTAGAGTGGCAATGTGCATCTGCTGCAAGACGTACCATCGACTCCATGTGCTCCTGCAGACTGGTATACCAGGACTTCTTCATGGAGGTCATGCCATCACTGAAGGCCTCTTTGCGCCTCCACAGGATCTCATCAGGTATCAGGTTGAGACCTTTGAAGGCGTCCCGAAGGAGGTGCTTCTCCACTCCATCCTGTGACCACAGCACACACACACACGCACATCCATGTTACTCTAAATGTCATCCGATGGTTTGTATGGTCACTGGAACAAGGACAGGTGCAGGTCTGACCCGGGGGATCCTCATCTCCTCAGGCAGGGACAGGTAGTATGCTGTGAACCTGTGGTCCAGGAAAGGCACTCTGAGCTCCAGGCTGAGGAAGGGGGGGGGGCAGAAAAAAATGAAGCCATAAAGTTCTGCGACTTTATGGCTGAACAATTTGGTGTACACGTCATTCATGTGTGTGGTGAGGCAAAGTGGAGTTACCCATGTGCAGCAGTGGTTCGGTCAGCACGCAGGACATCAAACAGGTAGAGGTCCTTCATCAGACGAACACTGTCCTCTGCAGCTGCTTTGGGAGTCGGAGCCTGCGGGAGGAACATGAGGCTGGATTCACAAAGGTTGCTTCCTGCATTGCAGCTTTTGTTTCTTTTCAACTTGTCCCAGCAGGAAGTGAGCACATGGAGCCATGTCAGGTTCCAGGACACCCAAGTTTCGCAGGTTTGTTTCTCTGGTAGAACCACAGCCTATTTGTTTTGCCCCCCCCCCTCCCAGTGGTCCCCAATGGTTCTTTAAAGTGGCCACAATGCAGTCAGGAGCTGCTTCCACCGGGGGTCAGTAGAGATACCCTGTTCCTTCCATGGGCTGCCCTGTGGGTTTTAATAGGTTTGCTGTGACCAAGTCAAAATGTGATACAATTGCAGCATTTGTGCAGTTCCTCCAACCTGAACTGAACTCTGTGACTAAAGCCTTCAGCTAAATCTGGTCAAACAGGAAGCAACAGAAGCGATTGATGACCAAGACATACATGTTTAATCATGTCAAGTGAGAGGCCAGACAGACAGCATACAGGCAGAGGGTCCCACTGTCAGTACCTGAAGCAGGGACTCGCTGCTTTGGCCCAATACACTCAAGTGGAATGCCCCCACCCCCCACATGGTTACACCCATTTAGGAGAGAGCTGTATCGCTGTGATTTCCAATAAGCACCTCCCTTCAGCCCTGTGAGGTGGAACCAGACAATCCAGAACGCCACATTAACCAGAAGCAAAATTGCTGTGCAATCCAGTCACATTCAGTTTCCAATGGTTACTTGTGAACTGATTGTCTGCTTTCTGATGTGAATATGCAGACACAGAGGTAATGTGTCACACACATAAAAAAAACCCATAAAAAGCAGGAGTGCAGCGAGTGAAACAGGTTTGTTTTTATGAGACAATAAAAGCACAAATTGAACCGAAGTTAGAATAACACATGTCTGACAGGCCGGGGGGGGCACTTGCCTTGTGGAAGTAGATGTAACCTTGAGTCAGCTCATCAGAGCCCTCGCCCGAGAAGATGACCACGCTGTCGGTCTTCTCCCTGATGTACTTTGACACCAAGTACATCCCTGCAGGACAGCACAGACAGACAACTTCTTAAAAGCAAAGCACCGAGTATCACAAAAGGAAAAAGGAAATTAAGTTTGAAGAGTAAAGTGAATCACGATGTGAGGGCGTGGAGAAGAACGTCCATTCTACATCCCATGCCGTCCCATTTCCTGTCGTCTCTTACTTTCCAACCCCTCTCCAATTCCAGCCAGTCAGGACACGTTCCTCTCACACGAACGCTGCTTAAAATTTTAGAGCATCTCCCGCTCCCTCAAGTGTAACTGGAAGGAACACCTGATAAGTACTAGGAAACTGAATCCCAGAATGAATCTTCTTTCCTTGGAGCACTCGCATGTTCACGTGAGACCTCAGAATGACTTGTTTAGGTAAAATGATGTTTCTCAAGAAGGTACAAGCACAGTTTTGAAGTTTTATGAACAGTTTTAGTCACATTTCCTTTCTGACAGTGGCGGCTGTGATCTGGAGCCTGAGCCCAACAGGACCTCAACCCACGGCTGCTCCAACAACTGCTGTGTGAAAGACGTCTAACCTGCTGGTCTTGCCAAACCTTGTGTGATGCTGTGCCAGCAAGCTGAGACAGTGTCTCAGGTTTGATGTTTTGCATGTCCCTCAGGTAATCGATTACTTTCACTTGTTGCAGAGGACACACTAAGGCCTTCCGACATCGTTACAGGATCCAATTTTCCTGCCCGAAAGGAGGACTCGAGGCCTTAGCCCCCCGCCCCCCCCCCCCCCATGTAACCTGCCGCTCTTTAATGCTGCCCACTGCTCTGGACTTCCCAAAGACAGCTGGGCTTCAGCAGGACAGGAATGTGGTGTCAGCACACATACACACACGCTGCCAAACACATTGAGTGAAAACAGCTCAAAGAACACGTTCAGTGTCACAGAATTTTGTTACTGTGTCATTGCGTTTGAATATTGTATCACAACCTGGAGTCCAAAAGATGGAAACAGTTTGTTACTTGCAGTTTCTTTGACACAAAGTAAACTCATTCCAAAAAAATGTTAGTAACTACGATCCATGTAACTTTTGAAGACCTGCAACACATGTACGCTGCAGTAAGTGTCCTCAACCCTAATCATCATTTAAAATATATGGGTTTTTTTCAAATTCATCTGAAATATGAGTCACGTACGTTTCCATACTGCCTCTTGATTAACTTTTTTGGATTTAACTGAACTCAATATTACAAGCACAATAAAACTAACTTGTTCCTGGACTGCCCAACTTTCTTGCCGCCTGCTTCCTGGCTACACTGCATGAGGGCTCCATGTGCTATGTTTTGGAGTTTTTTCCTTGTTGTTGAACTCACCGACTGAGGCACGTATGGTGGTGATGTCGTAGGTCTCCAGGTGGTGAATGACTTCATCCACAGCTTCAAGAGCTTCTTCTATGTTGAAGTTCACCTCGTGGTGTTCACTCTTAATGTGAGCTGCAACCTGACCAATGATAGAGAAGACACACAACAACCCAAACTGATGAGTCCCAAAAAGCCCTGCAGAGCTTTAAGTGAGCATGCTGGTGAATTCTACAAATGGAGACACGGTGACCACCTTTCTGAACTGAATCGGGGAGGTCCTGATATTGCAGAGAGACAAACCTTCCACCAGAACAGAGCGAGTAAATGTGGGGATGAACTCACCTTGCGGGCAGCCAGGATGTCTGGACTGTCGTCTGCACCGATAGAAAACGTCTGGATGGGATACGGCAGCTTCTCCTCTTTGGCCAGTTTAACCAGTGTGGCAGCGACCAGACTGGAGTCCAGACCCCCTGGATACATAACAAAGACGCCTCGCTCAGACACAATGCAACATGTTCTCCTCACCTCATTTATCCATGAATAAACCACAACAGTAAATCAGCTTTAACTTCTATTCACTGTCTTGAGGTAAATATTTGGAAAAGTGTTCATAGTTTGTTGCATTCCTTCTCACACTTTCCTGATGTCCCATGTGATTTGCAGAGACAAGCGCAGTAACACAGTGGTGTCAATACATTTCAAAGTCGCAGCTTCATTTTGGAGAGTAGGCAGTTTTGTTTGTCACGCTTTTGGCACGGTGGCATTGGGGGGGTGCTATGTAGGCAGATTAATTTAGCAGTCGCCAGCATGTATTGACATGACTGAAACACAAAAAATATGCGTTTTTGTTTGTCTTGATCTCTTAAAGAGATGGATGGATGGCTGAATGGCTGAATGAATGAATGAATGAATGAATGAATGAATGAATGAATGAATGAATGAATGAATGAATGAATGAAAGAAAACAGTTGACTTGGATGTTTATCTCGTCAAACAGACAGAAGCAAAGTGTGGATATATGAGTGAATTCAGTTATGTCTCGGTGGATGAAGCGACTTCTCAGGAACTTGGCAACAGAGTTTGCCGTGCCAGCGACTAGTCGCCATCGGTTACCTGAGAGGAGGCAGCCAATTCTCCGGTGGGCCATCAGACGCTTCCTCACTGCATTCTCAAACAAGTCCCTGATGGCTCGTTTTACCGTCTCCTGGTCAAAACCTGCTCAAAATAATCAATGAACTACTTATTGGGGTATCGAGCATCACTTCTGTATAGTGGCATGAAAACAAGCGAGCACATAGGAGGAGAGTGGCGGAGAGCCCCTTACTTGTTGGCAGGCTCTCCACAGTGTCATAGATGGCATGAGCAGGCTCTTTGGTGCAACAGTGGAACTGCTCCATCTCAACAGACTCAACTTTGCCACTGGGCTTCAAGTTGAAGGCTTCGAAGTGCCCGGGGGGGAAGGGGACAATGTTGGTTGGACAGACCATCCTATGAGTGACATCGACCAGACCTGTAAGCAACAACCATGAGTTAAAAACTAATCGCTCGCATGCTTCTGCGTCTGGTATACCAGTCTGGGCAAGGTTCCATTACCTTTTGCCTCGGAGCAGACTGCGAGGAATCCATCGTCTGTGAGAAACTTAAACAGAGGACGCACACCATACGTATCCCTGCCCAGAAAGACCTTCCTGTTGGCAGTGTCCAGCAGGATGAAAGCGAACACACCATCCAGGAGAGACGCCATCTTTTTGATGCCAAAGCGGTCATACAGGTGGAGTAAAACCTCTCCGTCCATCCTTGTCTGGAAATCAAAGTCAAACTCTTTCCCAATCTGAAAGCAAACAAGTCAAACACAGGTTCAGTTTAGTTGTCAGTGAACGACAGCATTGTCTCAGGGCAAAAGTCACATTCTGTTGGTGCAGGCCAGGAAATTTGTCTAGAAGGGGGGGGGGGACTTGTTTTTTCAGATGTGATGGTTTGACCTTTTTTCAACTACTTATGAACAAACCAACACATTACACAGTGAGAAAAGCAGCAGGTGTTAGCGGTGCAGACATTATCTGCAGGCGCTCACAAGCTCCTCCTGCCACAGACAAACCCTGAAGCATTGCCAGGAATCTACCGCCGCTTCAGGAAGAAGGCTTGATAAACACATTAATGGCCTAATACCGATCTGGATCTGAAGTGCATCGCATTGCTCGGCTGCAGTGAGAGGAAATTTCCAGTGTGACTTCTGTCAGTAGCAAGTGTTGAATTCGGGGGTTGACCTTAAAGCTGCAGGCAGCAAGTCTTATACGAGGCCTTTCAGTCAATAGATAACGTCAGTATGTACCGATAGAGTATCGGTCAGATTGACTCTGACGACACTCTTTGGCTTCGTGTTTGTTTTCCTTTATTGTTATTAGAACAAGCACCTTGATAAAAAGAAATCTCAAAACATTTCGGGGGTTTGGGGTGTTCTACAACTCCTGACAGGACTTACTATGTTGTGGTTGTAAATCTCTCCATTGTAGCAGAGCCACAAGAAGGGGAACTTCTTGATGCGCAGCGGCTGCATGCCATGCAGCTGGTCCACAATGGCCAGCCGGTGGAAGCCAAAGCAACAGTTGGTGAAGCCATTGACGTTCTCAAAGCGGAAGGCGTCAGGGCCCCTGTGAGAGATCCTCATGGCACATGTGCACTGAACCGACAGGCACTCATCGCTGCCAAACAAAGCCCAGATTCCACACATTGTGTAACTGTGGAGGACAGACAGAAAGGGGCAGAAAGTGCAGGTTAGTATGGTCCTCTATGCATGAAGTTCATATTCTGCCTGTGCATGCATACTCAGGATCCCTACCACTCTCATACAGGCCTTAGTTTCAGTGATCGAGAATAACTGAGGTCAATTATAGCGAACGATCGTATAGGTCGCTGTGCAACCCCAGTGTGGAGCGGCTTTGAGATACCACGGAGGCTGCAGCTGCTGCTGAGCTGACGGCCCCTCTACTTTATACGGGTAGGGGGGGGGGGGGGGCTCTGACCGACTTACCGGCAGCAGCCTCAAAGACCGTGAACGCACCCCAAAAGGGTCACCGGGCGGGACAGGGAGGGGCTGTCCGTTAGGACGAGCGGCGGCAGGTCCTGCACGCTGCCGGTCGCGTGCTGAGCGGCATCAACGGAGAAAACGGAGAATGGAGGTGGAACACCAAAGACCACTGGCAGTCCGACTTCACAGTACAGTGTCATATCGACGAGGCGAAGTGCCAGAGTTCCGTTCAGAGGAATGAAACGTGTACTAGCTTAGAATTATTCAGCTAACATTTACGAATAATATTCGCTTCTCCTCGACCATAATCATTTGCTTCGGTTCGTTTCTCTCAACGTGAAGTGAAGCCGGGCTCCACCTTCATCTGTCCGGTCACCTTCCATCTGTGGGAGACGCGGCGGGTGAAGGTGAACGCCGCCAGCGACCTGTCCGAGCTGCAGCCCGCCACAAGGTCGGTGGCGGAAGAAGACGAAGATGCTGGTTGTGTTTTATCGAGAGCAGACGAAAAAGCCCGCGTGGCGCTTACCGTCGTTCCTCAACGAATCCAGCACGTGTGACGGAAGGGTGTTACTGATGCCGCTCTTGTACTGTTTTAACTGATGCAACGCTCTATAAACCGGAAGTTGTCATAACCATTTCCAAAATAAGAAGGAGCACAGCAGCGATCTTCTTGGCCTTCCAAAAAATGAAAACATTAATTGAAATTATTAAGGTAAAACGGTTCAAATTGATTTTCTGCAACAATGTTTTCCTTTTTAGTGGATTACCACCAACAATGTACACCCATGGTTCAGCAGGCAGCATGAACATGGACCAGCTGCAGTCAGCGCTTGATTAATCTGAGCTTCTGAAAGCTGCAAAAATGACCTAATGACCTAAAAATTCATTTAAAAGGTACTTACAAAGGATTAATGAACACCCAAGTATGAAAATACAATAAACAGTTGTACATTTACAAAGATCTAATGATTAAAAAATGCTCAACATCAACTTTGAGCCCAACATTGGACTAAGATTTTTCTCTGTGGTTGGCCAGAAATGCAAGGCAGTCTGTGCTGTAAAGCGATTGCTTTGACAGATGGACTCTGCCCATCTCAGTGCCTCACATGGAAAGAACGACTTGGAAGTTAAGGTGCTCATCCTCCTCTATTGGAAACCCTCTTCATTGATAGTGGGATCTGTTGCTTGTCAAAGGCACCAAAACAACTGTCACACCAGTGAGGAGAATAGAAAGGAACAAAACAACCTGACTTTTTATCAGTAACAGTTTAATGAATGGGGGGGGGTCCTCCTGTGCTTTACATGGAGGATGTGGACATTCAGCGAGCCTGCACTCACAGCCTGTAAGTCAGTGTATTCACACCTCTGTGCAATGCGGAGGTGTGTGTTGATGTCCAACAACTTATTTCCTTGAATTGCTGTCGTGTTGGAGTTGAGAAAAAGCTCCAAGCCCGTGAGGTCCTTTTTACAGCCAATGACTGAGGCGAAGCCATAATCACACATTCAGTTAAACACAGAGGAGGTCAATCTTTGAGGAGGTAGCACTGCGCATGCCTGTGTAAATGCGTGATTCGAGGCAAACCCACTTCAGAAAGTTCTCTCAGCATTGCTCCTGAGCAGCTGTATGAGTTCCTGGTGTGGAAGCTACACTCAGCTGATTCCCCTCCACATGCACTGTCTCTTCGCTGGTTCCCCTGTCATCACATCCCACCACATGTCTCTCAATGGCAACACGCTGAGCTCCAAAACAGTTTAAAGTGGAGTGTTGAGGAAAGCCACTGAGAGCAGCCCTGCCTCTCCAAGAGTTAGTCAGCTTCACAACGAAAAACAAAAAAAAAATGCTCACCCATCATTTTCAACTTGTTACTTTTACTTGGAGTTGTACTATGCTTTGATTTTTCACATTGAATCAGTATTAAGGCTGTTCTACTTTTTCTTCATCTGGTTTGTGGCTTTTCTCTGTGGATTTCAGAAACTGATGAAATGATCAGTTTGAATATATTCAAAAAGATCATGTCAGACATGCTTAATGCTTCGTGGGAAAACTTTTCGACATATTTACTTATTTATAAATCAAAATAAGTCAGCAACTTCTTTGTGCTCTTCTTGTCACCACGATTTCAACACGATATCAAAAAGATAACAAAATATAATACTCTTTGAAAGCTTTTATTTTGAAACTGATCTCGCAGAAAGTCCCGCAGATTAATCAAACTCCTGTGCTGTCAGCCCACAGAAGCGCAATCGAGGCGCACGTTGCATCAGCTGTCACAACTGCAAATGTCACCCAGTGTATCAGGATGTAAGATTCCAGTTTGTCTATAGTCTGTCATTAGCAAGCAGCGCAGAGAGCAGATTAACTGGTGGCACCTCTCACTCAGTGACGAATCGAACCTCCACATGTCCGCTTCTTGGGCGTGAGGAGGAAACGGTGTCGTGATCGCGTGCACAGACCCTTCGTCTTCTGGTGGGACAGGAAACATGACAGCTCTCGCCGTGCAAGATTGCATCACCCGAAAACGTGTTGGAAAAAACACAAAAACTCCAGTCACATATGCAAAAACACTTAGATTTTGTTCACAAGTAAAGATCATTCTTATAAAACCGACTTCCTGCTGAAGCAGACGTGCACAAAGGTAAAACTGGTGGAAATAAAACGGGGAGGTGGGTTTTATTTGAAGGACATTTAGCAGTGTGGGGACAGGAGAGATGTTTCGGTGACAGAACTCTGTGCCATGCGGCTGATTGTCAGTGTGAGTTGAACCTCTACATTCATACCAATGTTTTCACAACATTGTTTCCGAATGTTTCTGATAGGAAGAAATATAATGAAATTAATAAACGGAATAAAACATTAAACCACAGTGTGCCATCAAAACTTTTTTTATTGTCCGTGCGTGCGTGCGTGAGCAATGACGCT
>JASSRZ010013621.1:12202-26852 GCA_032164315.1 Malacoctenus gilli | reverse complement strand
TGTGTGTGTGTGTGAAAATAAGTAGAAAATGCACGTTGGGCACAAATCAAGCAGTATTTGACAAAGTTTGTAATGAATCTTCCTGTGAACCAACATAACTGTGGTGTGTTGATCCTCTGTGAAGCCAGGATGAGAAGAGGTGAGTGGTAATTATGGTAATCTCAATGAGAAATGGCCCATCGGTGTCATGCGTTACAGCAATCTAGAATAAGAGAATAAATCGAATACTTTGTTCAAACACCTCATGACTACTGATTGTCTTTTGGATGCAACACCGTCTGATTCCATTCAGCAGTCAGCAAGTCATAAGGGTCAAATGGTGAGGCCTGAAATGAGTTTCAATTCTCTTTTTAATTTGGATTTTGGGGCATTTGAAAGGCATTCGACATTCAAGTTGTCCAATCCACAGATTTTAGGACAGAAAAACCCCCAGCTGATAGCAGATGAGTGTTTCCAGATTAGATAGAGGGCAGCCTGAGACTGAGAACTGATAGCAAAGCAAGTAGCGGGTGAGAAGCATTGTGCATCCCTGCACTTGGCTGGGTTTAGTTATGGCCAGTACGTAATGCCACAGATATGGAATAAAGTCAAATGCATGACATCTGGCAGGCAGGGATTACCGGCTGTGTCCATATTTATTGTGAAGGCTTGACAAAAAGCAGGACAGTCCATATGAAACAAGAGGTCCAAAATCCAACCAAAATAATTAAATCCCAGGAGGCAAACACCAGGCAATCACAAAAGGCAGTCCAATGGTTCAAAAGGTCACAAAAAATATGGATTCTGAAGCAGGAAAGTCATGAAGAGCAGGCAAAGCAGAGTTTGATAGACAGACAGGCAATCTAGGAACATGGAAGTAAGAGGTTCAAACGAGTGTCACAGCAGACAGACTTGCAATGGGTGACTCTGATAGGTAGATAGATAGATAGATAGATAGATAGATAGATAGATAGATAGATAGATAGATAGATAGATAGATAGATAGATAGACACAGACAGACAGACAGACAGACAGATAGATAGATAGATAGATAGATAGATAGCATATTTTGGCATATTTTGTTGAGAAGGCTGCACACACCTTTCCGACATAAGAGCATCCAGCAGATGACGCTCGATCTCACTGTTGCAAATTCTTCAAATCACGAGGTAATTTCTCACAGTAATGTTTTAATGCTGTGTTTCACCGACGATTGTGCAACAAGGGTGCATTGTCTGTAATCGTCATGAGTGTATGATAAGAAGGGAACGTTTTTGCCGAGTAGCCCTTTCCTGCGTGCACATAAATGTAGAATAATTCACGAGTTACACCCAAATTAAAGTAAATGCTATCACGGGATTTTGAAAAAATAATCCGTTTTATAATAACTGGGATTGTGATAACTAATAGCACCTCCTCAACTGGGGGGGGGTCTACTCGTTCTATATATTGCTGGGATTCACTGGAAAAAAATTCAAGAATCTTTTATAATGTGAAGTTTGTGGACTTTACAAAAAGGCAATCGTGGGGACACCTAAAGCGCCTGGGTTAAGGACCCTTTATATAAACGGTGAGCAGACTGCGCTCCCTCCTTTCCTCGTGTGGTGAGCCGGAAGAGAGGGGTTAAGTAACATGGCGTTTCTCTTTGTGGGGGTAGCAATTGTTAATTTTCAAGTATTTTAGCGAGCCCCGTGTTGACTTCAGAAGATCTCTGTCATCTGGTCGGGAAGCGCAGAGGCGCTCCCTGTGGCTGCGGTCTGTCGCGCACATGATGCAGGAACACATGGCAACCCCAGGCCTGTGCACAGAATGGCCTTCCCAAAACGGCTGAGGGCGACTCTCCGTTACCAGCAGGGAGCATATGTCTAAACTTGGCTCTGTCGGCAGTCTGAGGAAATCAACCTGCACGGTAACAACTTTTCCATTTTTTACGGTAAATGTTTTCAATGAAAAAACACGATCATAATGTTGGAAAAACAGAAATGCTGCATATTTGACTGCGGGGAACTTTTGCGTTGAAATTTATACAAGTACAGCCGTATCTTGTGCCTAAAGCCCCCCCCCCTGACTTTTATAAAGTGATGCTTGGCTTGAACTTACACGAGGCATAGGCAGCCCGACACGTCCATGATGCTGCAAAAAAATAGCCTGTTTGATTAAAAGGAGATGTTCGCTTCAAACTGAGTGAGATCCTGCTAACATGGGTAACATCCTTTATAGCCCAGTGGAAATGTGCGGGTGCATGAATCAAACTGAGGCTTTTAGTTGAACTCGGGACTCGTCGCGTTAACCTACATTTGCTCTATCTACAGGCTACCTGTAATTGTTACAATTCCGACCACAACGGACACGTGCTCAATATAGATGTATGGCAGCTTGGTTTCTAACTGCAGTCACGTGATCTATTTGTACAGGAGACGGGTTGTGACTGAAAGTGGTTGTGCTGTGTTCCAGGGTCGCACTGATCATGGTTGCAGACTGTCCAGGCTGAGCTGAAGGTGGGTGGCTGCAGTGAAGCCCTGCTCATTAAACTGCCCTGCTGTTATGATGATTCACAAGACTAGAGTCTCTGATGATTTCATGAAGTCTTTCACAGTGCACTGAACATGCACATCACCACTGTTCTGTTGTGCTTTGGGACCAGAGCTGGAGCTGATGCCATGTCCTTTATTTTTTTTAGGCTGGACCATGGCTGAGACGGCGTGTCGAGGGGCCACAGGGCATGTGGGTGAGTGTGTAAACTTGTCTGTAAACAGCCATTTAGCTGTGGAATGATGATTTCATAGACTAGAGTCTCTGAGAAAAGCATGAAGATGTTTCACAGTGCACTGACCACAAAACCACACTGATGGGAAAACTCATTTACTGCAGATCAAACAGTGCCAGCAGCTAGTTTCCCCAAGTATGTCCTTCATTTAAGAGCACGTGCTGTGTTTTTACCTACTTCAGCTGCTTGGTTTATCAAAACTCCAGGTGACTGCAGTGAAATGGGCTAACCCATCCAAACACCCCACTTACTGAATGCATTTTCGACTATTTATATTTAAAATGGTGCACTTGTCTTGCAGGTCAGTGGCACACTGATGGGAGCTGTGACATCTGCCAAATCTCGGTAAGTTTTTGGAATGGGATTGCGCTCCTGGTGAGAAGTAGGCGGTACACGCAGAGCTTTCAATTCTGGGAGTTGCTTTGAAGAAACGTCCCGTTTGGTTTCACTCCTCAGGAGCAAAAGCAGCCGACCGTGTTGTTGCATTGGCGAAGACCTGCAAATGTAGGCCCGCTCATGAAACTAGTTCAGTTCTCTGAATCATGAGCCCAGGCCCGGGCTGTAGTGCAGTGCTGTCTCCAGAACATTTGTTTGGTCGCTTTTCTCAATGATCTTTGGAAAGCAGTTGCAAGTTTTAGTTTTGAAATTCTGTCTAAAATATGTTCAAATAAGCACTGACACTGATGGGCTCAATAGCCACCAGCTATAAGAATGTTTGTGATAAAATATTTGAGAACTGACGTGCTCTGCTGTAGATGGTGTTGAACCTTGTAAGCATTCATTTTGGCTGTATATCTGCAAACATGAAGAGCTGAAACTTCAAACTGTGGCTCTCAGGACTGAAAGCTGCTGTCTGATTCTGGTCTATGATGATGCACTTATTCGGTTCGTCTGATTTCAGCTGAAGCTTACTCGCAGCGCACTGAGACCCCCTCAGACTGTTGCAGAGACTGTGTGAAATTCCTGAAAGTCAGCGCTGACTTGTCGCTTGTTCTCAGGTGGAGCTGCAGCAGTTCAGCCTGGATGACCACTTCCTCGTATGGACCGCTGTGATGTGAGTAAAAACTAATGCACTTCAGTACACAGTATAAGGTGATCATTCTGACCTTGACATGGCGTTCTCTTTTCCTCCCCCCTCAGCTGCTGAACTGTCATCGGGGCACTTCTCCAAGCTTCAAGGATGGTTCCAAGACAGGTTGTCAGGGGAGTACAGAAGTCCGAGACAGAAGTGAAGCTGAAAGCTTAATATCTGCTCTGAAAGATTGAGACAGCAAGAATGAAGATGTGATACTGAAATGGGAATGTGTGCACATTGGACTGTATGTGGGGAAAAATGATCCAGTGATTTGGAATATTGTTACTGTGAGCAGTCTGTTCATCTTTGACATCAATAAATTGATTTTGCCTGTAATTGAGGTTTCTGACTTTTGTTTTGGTTTTTTTTTGGCCCCACCAAAGGAGGTAATGTTCATTAGCCAGTTATAAGGTGATATTTGGGCTCTTAGCCTGCTTCCCATTTCCATATGGATCTGACATGTGATCTGAAAACTGATCATACATTTTGTAAATCCTCTGTCCCCTGAAAGCAAGGGGAGCCTTTTGATCAGAAGACAAGCCTTCCTGTTCCCTGAGGGAATGGACGGTAGCCTGATATGTGTGTTGGCCTGTATGGCTTCCTATATGGACATTTGTAGATGTGTGAACTTCCTCACTGCTTTGAAGCCTTTTTCTAACTGAATTGGACATAAAATAAATCAACCGGTAGATCTCCATAATATGAATGTCGATGTAGATATAGATAAGTGACTATGGTTTGTTACTCCTCAGTGTAGACCTTGAATCTGAGTCACAAGGATACATTATCTGTCACATTCAGTTTTTTGTATTTTTTTTACAATGCTGACCAGCATAAATGTGTGTTTTTATATATATATATATATATATATATATATATATATGTGTGTGTGTGTGTGTGTGTGTGTGTGTGTGTGTGTATTTATGTATATATATATACATATATATGTGTGTGTGTGTATATTTTTTTCTCCAAATACATTTTTAATTCAATGTACTGCACTTGTCTTTAATACTGTCTTTTATGTTAGCTTGTGTATTCTCTTTGCAAATTTTTGTTTCTTTATTTTTTAACTGATTGTTTACTGTGCATCCTTCCCAGTTGTGTTGTGCTCTGCTGTACCTGAATCCTGTTTGTTTTTGCCCAAGTAGCATAACTTTCAGAGTCATCCACAAGAGCCTCATTGTTACAAAAGTTTATCACAAAGAACCTCGTTGCTCACAGTGCAGTTTGCAAGCATAGTGATGGAAACTGAACGGGATGTAAAAGTGCAGTCAACAAAGGCACACAAGGAGCACTTGACTGACATTCAATAGCCCAACACCCTTTTTCATCAGTAAATGTTGCATTTTGTTTGGAAAGCAACGTCTCAGAGTCTCCAGGAAGAGCGAAGAGGGTGCTGCAGTCCACTGGGATGTTCCCACTGAGGTGTCGGGAGCCAAGTCATCTGCTGCTGTCGCTCCACTTCGCTTTATGAAGTACTAAGTCAATGTAACGTTTGCGAGGATATTTTAGGACGCCTTGTGATGAGCTCTAAGGGGAAACTGGTTTCATTTTCAGTACTTAGGACTTGCCATACAGTGCTGTTGGCGCCACTAGGCCTCCCTGGTTTAATAACCATGGTAGAACTGTGCTTGAATGAGCAGCTAAGCCACTGACTGAAACCCCACTTAGAATTAAGGGGGTATGATGTGCATGACAGTGACAGAGGGTCTTCAGTATCGCCTCAGCAGCGCCGAGGCTGTTGCTCACCGCACTGATGCAGTTGTTCATGAAACAGGAGCCTTGAACAGAAATCGAGTCCATACTGTATACCCAACAAAAATGTACGTTTCAAAGGACAAATATTTAAAATGTCTTTTTAAACGTTTTTTTTAATTTAATATTGTGATTTTCTCAAATCCTTAATGTTGAGGTTTTATTTCTTGATTCCAGCTTACTTTGGCTAAAGGCAGTCAGAAAATATCCTGTGACTCAAAGTTGGCTGGAGGTGAACTGGAGTTTGAAAAACAGCCTCATACCTTCACCTCAGAGTCAGTCGAGTTTTATTTTGAAGGCGCCCACTGAGCCGCTGTTCCGTGTCCTTTGTTCTCCCCGTCTATGATCTTGAAGCTTCAGCTGACCCGTACCTGTGATTTATTCGTCGCCTTGCCGAGTTGGGACACTCCAGTGGCCCTTCAGCTTTTCTTAAAGATTCTTGACAGAGTTTTTGTCACAGACGGGCACGATAACAGCAGCCTGCATTACAGGAACTCGCGCTGTGCCCGATTTTATGCTGACAACAACGATAAACTCTGCGGTCCGACCAACTCCCGCTGCCCGGCGACGGAGGTGAGCACTTTTCCTTAGTGACAGGTTAGCTGGTTTATTTAGGCAGACTGAGTCTGATACAGGGCCCGCTGGTGTTGTTTTATCCATTTCACAGACGGTTAATGTCTCTTTTTCCTGGAAAGCTGCAAATTAGCCTCCTACGGCCAGCTAGGTGAATCTAGCTAACTGACGTTCATGTTGACGTGGAACTGAAAGGTGTCTTTCAGGCTCAAAACCTCTGTTCATTGCGTTTCTTTTTGTTTGCAGGTAAAACCGACGGACTGCTGTGTATCGGGACACGCTGCAAAAATCCGAATTCTTTTGAATCAGCCACTCCAAACGTGAAGTCCAGCCGAGCAGCTGCTCCGCGCTTCTTCGGGCGTTTGGCTGGGATACCTTGACGTGAGATTCATGTGAATGTGTAGCGGAATTTCCGTGGTCGGTGTGGTCAGCTGGAAGCGGGAGCATGTGGAACCAGTGGCCGCTGGTTTGGGTCTGTGCGGGGCCTCTTGGAATGTAATTGTGTGTTGAGCGTCTTCAGCGCACCCACGGGTGTGTCTGTGTCCTCGGGACGTTCGTCAGACTGTGTCCAGGCCTGACTCGACGTCAACAAGTCTCTCAACTTGAGGAGCGCATCGAAAAGGGGGGCTGATTCGTTCGTGCTCAGCTGGATTTCCCTGAGGAGGCTCTGTGAGGAAACAATGACGGCTGTGGTGGGCAGGGCACTGGGGTGGCTGGGTTCCTGGGGCGGGGGCGGCAAGTCACACAACACCACTGCTCGGAGAGCTGAGGGTCCGAAGCAGCGAAGTGGCGGTACGGGCCTCAGGGGCTGGACCTCCTGGATCTGGGGAGGGTGGAGACCTCCAAGTGACCAGAGTAGTCCGGTGGAAGAGTACTGGGAGGCGCTAGAGCAGATCCAGCCGATGAAACTTGAGGTGCTTCGAGCGGGGAGAAAGGACGCTGCCGCTGCAAGCGTTAAAGTCTCCAGGTGGTGGAATAGATATCTGCCAACCTCATACCTTTGGCCAAGCAACACAGAGGTCCGGGGGCTAACTCACAGGACATACAGCGGCCATGGTGGAGGTGCGTTTGACGGCGACTGCGACAGAGACCTGTCTGACTACGGAACCCCCCCTCCGTCTCCCCCTCCTTCCTCGGAGCTGTCCTCTCCTTTTCGACTCTTCATGCACAGCTGGAAAGTGGACATCGTCCCGGAGCACTATGAGATCTGCTTCAACTTCTTGCGCCATCTGTTCGACCTGTTCGTAGTGGGCTTCCTCTGGACTGTGTCTCCCCCCACTAAGCTGGTCCTGGAGGTCCTGGGAGTACAGGGGGCCCTGAGGCTGTGGTTCCACGGGATGGCCATGTTTCTCGTCTCCACCGTGGGAATGGCGGGCCTGCTGTGGCTGATTCAAGAGTACCTGCCCCAGTTTGCTCTGATCTACGGCATCATTCAGGCAGTCGTGATCTCCGTGAGTGTCCGACAGAGTGTGATCCTTGGTGTGGACGAGGACAAAGAGGAAGGGGAGGATGAAGAGGGAAAGGACACTGTTGAGATGGACGATGGCATTGAGGAGATGGAGAAGCTTGTTTCATAAAGGTCAACCGAAGGTGAGCTGCCGCATTTTGTTTTGGGCGTCAACAACCATGGAGCTATTGTGGGAAAAACTACTACTTTTGATGCTGCTCACGTTGTTAGTTGTGTTTTTACTGATTCGATTTAGCAAAACAGAAATAGCAGTGCTCCAGTTCAAAAACAACTCATGATTTGAAACAGTCCTCCAGTTACAATCGGCTGTTGTCTGTGTGCCAGTAAAAGGTCAGTGAAATGCTTTACCCCTGATCAGGCAAAGCCGACAATTTGGAAACATCTCGGATACATTTTGCTGAAACTTACTGAAAGTTTTCTGTTTATTTCCATCCCCTTCATATTTTGTCTGGGTCCAGCTGAGATAAATGTATCCACCTCTGTCACACGATTATCGTCCTTTCAGTCTATTGGCAGCCTATATATGTACAATAACTTCCTGCTGTATTCTATCACACTTGCCTTAAATAAACAAGCAGATGTGTTCACCTCCTAAAAGGAGGAGTCCCTGATTTTAGCACCAGCTCCTCACAGTATTGTCAATAGATTTTTTTTTTTTTTTAGCGTGGAGCTCTTCCAGTTCTGGCCTCATAAATTGGAGACTATGAATACATAAAGCTGTTCTTTCAATTTATCTCAAACAATACCTGAAGTTGCTTAAAAATGTAGTGTGTTTTGCATATTTGAAGGGAACACAAAGTGCACTCATGCTTTAAAGGTGGCAGAAGGATGAGTTCCCTGTGGTTTAATATAACCATCCCACATGGAGCAGAGGGTTGCTGCAGGCCCCGACATTCCCAATATACCAGCACGCCACTGATTCACAGGTTCATGAAGCCTGTTCGGAAGTTGGTTCTCAAATGGGGGAACCTCAAAATTTTTCATGTAGTACTTGTACAGTTGATACATTGAATGCATCTGATAATACAGTCGAATATTCGGATCAGGATTATAGCTACGGTAGTTTAAGATGCTGGTGTTTATTTATAACCTAAAATTTACATTCAAAATTCAGTGTAAAAAATACTCATCCAAAGTCAACACTTTAGGTTCTTGATTATTATTCCTCAATTGACTCACTGATGGCACAGCACTGTGATTTACAACTGTATAGTCACCAAATATAGTGTGCTGCTTGCTGACAAAATACCACAGCAGATACATCGCTGAAAACAACCGACAGCGACTGCATCAGGCAGTGGAGCGAGGCATGTGTGAGTCGTGTTTCCCCCAAACGTTGTCCCCGTCTGAAACGGGTTCCCTGGATACTGATTGCAGACAGGTCGGAGTGGCTGGAAGGTTTCAGTTTGGCTCTCTGACAGGAGATGTGAAGCCGGAGCTCATAAAACCACACGCCAAACCGGAATGATCGCAGAACATTGTTTCAATATGTGCTCCATCATGGAGACACACACGTGGCCCCGCCCAGGCCCACTCAGTCGGATATCTCTGGAGCTGGAGAGGCCGAATGCCAGCAGAGGAGCAGGCAACATGAGATTCATTGAAAAGAGTTTTGAGACTTGACAAAGCTGTGAAATTCAACCCAAACCAAGATCAACGGATCTTTTGACAAACAGAAACAAACTTGATCAATCAACGTGAAGTGGGGCTTCAACAATTTTAGCCTTTTGATGCTATTTGTCAAGAATGTTATATCGATTTTGTAATGTAAATCAAGACGCATGCAGTGTGCTCTCGCAGGCAGTCCACAGTGTGGGTCACATGACTGATGGGCCGATGGTGCGACATAACATTAACCCATTCACCCTCGCCAAAAAAACCCCCATTGCATTTGGATGCAACACTCCTATTTAGTAATCTATCCGTGAACACTGCGGTACCCGAGAAAGGTCAAAGTTCAATCTGGTTCCCAAAATATGCCCAGATGACATAGCTGGTAGTGCCTCCTGGACTCCAAAACCCTTCTGGCTCACTGTTAACGTCCACTTAACAGATAATTGTTTCATTGAAGCTATGCTGACCTTTGATAGGCCAGGTAAAACCAAACTGACATTGAGTTTTTCTGTCCCTTTTTTGCATATTAAGTGCAAGAAAAAACTGTAAATCATAAAATTCCGAGAGACGCACTTGAAAGTGGAGAGTCTTTGTTCAAGCCTGAACTTTTTAGAGCTTCAGCACTGTTCACGTTGTTGCTCATCGTCACTCACTTTGGATTTGGTCTTTCTCTCTTTGCCACAGATGGAGAAGAAGCACAGCAGCACCAGGCCTTTTTCCAGCTGCCCCCACAGCATGGTGTGTTCACGGACCCGCTGTGTTGTCTTCTGCAGTGGGACTCTGCGTATCATGTCGCACAATAATCACCCAACTCACTCGAGCTATCTTTGTGTCACTTTATATCCAACATTTTTCTGGAATGTCGTCTGTTCTCAGACAAAACGTTGGCACGCTGATGACTTCAGTGGTTGTACAAAACTGTCAGATGTGGGCTGGACAACAACCATCAAGTCCTACCACAATCCTTGTTTTTTCTAATGTCTGCAGCCACAATCGCCAAATGTCCAGTAGTTACCTTAAGTTACATACTATCACAACTTGCTTGAAAACAAGATATATAAACTACCAGCATATATAATAGGAATACGCTCCAAAGCAAAATCAGTCAATAGATATCATTTCAGTTGTTGTGAACAGGGCAGGAAGGGAGGGATGGATGACGGCGGGCCTGGTGCCCGTCGCCAACAGTTTGAAGCACCTGGATGTAGCCAGCGGGCTCCACAGTTCCAAAAGTAACCGCAGCACTCCAGCTTGAGTCCCATTGTGCCACTTGTGGTCTTTGTATTCCATAATAAACTGCATGCATGAGCTGTGCAGTGCGCCTTCGGACTCAGTTGAACAGAGCCCTCGTGTCAGCCGTTGCACATGATGAATGAGATTATTGGTCTGTGCCTGGACCTTCTTTTTGGTGGAACGTGGTTCCACCTTTTTTTAGGGAACGCATCTTTGTGGCGTGCACCAAACACTTGGAGTGTGAAACAACTTTGTTTTTTTTCTTTTACGCCCTGGCTCATCGTGGCCACAGCTGAACTTGTGAACAGGCCAGGGGGCTTGCTGGGAAGACTCATGATGGGCTGGAGCACTGAATGAGGCTGACATCAGGAGGGAAGCACTGAAGCTGAACTTGTGACTTTTGAAGAATGAGAATTCTATATTAGATAGCTAGAAAAACTATATTTTGAATTTCCTATATGTATGTAAACATGACTTGGATAATGATTGTTACCACTCCCACAGTCTCGAAGCGATTCACACTGTAAGTCCCATTGTCTCAACACCGGTGCATAACAGAGACGACAGCGTGAGGCGGAGCTGCTTTTGTGCTGCATGGAGGTCAGCACTTTGAAGCCATCAGATAATCACATTGGTGTCGGACCGTTGCGGTGACATGCATGACGCTCGCTGCAGCAGCACCTAGACTTCTATTGTTACGCGCTCATATTCTGTGTGAGGTCCCTCTGACTCATGATATCACTCATTACGAAACGCTCCCAGGAATGTTGCGCACGCTCTTTATCTTTCTCGCTTTTATTCAGTCTCACTTCCTTGTGACGAGACACACGAAGGCACAGCGATGTATTGTACTGACTGGTTTGGGTCATGCTTGGAAGCATGTTTTGGAGCCAATGCTGCATGCATCCTTCATTTGTTTTCCCTGACACGAAGACCTGCAGGCTGTGCTCACACTGCTCTGAACCAAAGCAGTAACCCCCTCTCTCCTAAAAAGAGGTATTTTATCACTCGGCCTCAAGTATCACAGTATGTTTATTGATCTAATCCTCAATACATCTGTAACTTCCAGAACCAGGTTAAACACATGATTAACAAGTGAGAGGTTGCTTGACTCAAAGCTGATGCATAAAGTTGTACAGTGACGCGAAAGTCATTGATGTGCAGCATCCGTGTTTACGGAAATGAACCCCGAGTGCTGTGTGAGCACAGCCGCAGTGAGCCAGCGTCTGACTCTACCAAGAGCAAAAACAAACCTACCGTAAGATCTGTTGTTCATGAGCACAGATTGAAGAGTTTATTTCACTGTTTCCCTGTTATTTGTAGGACACTACAACGCAGCAGGACACCTTCAGTGGGAGCCTGCTGAATCGATTGGAATCAGTTGCAATATTGTCAGTGACCAGTGTTTAATGTTTAAGTGCTTTGACGAATTGGTTATTGGCCTTGAAAGCGAGGTTTCGCGTTCGGTGTCGGTTCAGAGGTGTCCATATGGAGGCGCCGTGCACAGTTAGACACTCCGTCAAGATCTCAGATATTTGTGTATCTGATGCCGTTTTGATCTATTTTCTTAAAGTGCTCTTTTACTAATCTCAATGATACAAAATGTGTGCAACTGTTCGTAGCTTCATCATGTGAAGCTGGCTTTTTTTTGTTGTGTTGTTGTTGCAGTGACACACACACTCCAATACATTTGTAAGGGAAGCTATTTTTCTATGAGCGTACCTAAAAAGTGTGAGAGGACTGCAGGAAAGACCTCGGTGGTCCGGTGGAGGAAGGATGCGCCCGTTGCAACCTGTCACTGTACGTCTAACTCGTCACCACTACACGGAGGTCAAATGCACCCACTGGTTGATTAAAGTGGATCTTGTTTCACTCGGCTGTCTGCTCGTCATCTTTCCAATATGCATTGTGATATGAGCGGTTGTGGATCGTTGCTGCAGCTCGAACACAGTGACTCTACAACTCTGATCCAGTCGTTAGGGAGGGATTGTGGGAAATTACCTGCTGGGAAGGTCCTGTTCCCTGTTGGAACAATTCCCTTATCTCCAAAGAACTGCTGATAAATGAGCCCACGCTGATGACGTGATGCGTGGAAGGAATGATGCTAAAAACAGAGACACTTCGGTTTTCTGTTGTTGCAAAACAACATACTATTTATTATGACTTTAGCTGCTACAACACTGGTTTGGAACAAAATGCACTGCTGAAAAAAATGAATAAAATTGTGTTTTTTAACATATGTGGAAGCACAGGACTCCACAAAACTCCAACAAAGTTGTGTTGAGAAAGGAAGCTGTGATAACAATCACACTCCTGTGAATTATGAAGACACAGGCAAGCCAAGTTTCTCACAGTTCAAAACTTTATTTAACATTACATCTGACCTCATGTGTTACCAGTATATACAGAAAGGTGCTTTACCAGTAGAAGTACAATGTCTGTGTGTGTGTATAGTACAGGAAGTGGTGGCCGAACTGAAAGGACGAGGATTCACTTCGATTCACGGTTCACTCTTGTGTCTTGCTTCAGGCAAACAAACTGCGGAAACGATGGTGAATTTTGTGTCGCGTACCTTTTGTTCATGGTGAAATCATGTGTACCAAGTCAGCGGTCACACAGCGGCACTGCTGCAGGGCCGTATGTGACGACAACGCACCACGCCTGATGCTCAGGTACCAATCTCCCACCATGAAACAAGATGGCAAATGTTCATTTACCTGCGAAGATTAAAGGAAGAAACTCTTTGCAAGCAAACACCTTTGCAAGCACACTGCTCAAAAAAACAAGAGGATCACTCTTAAGTTTTATGGCTTAGTCAGCAGCGGCATGTCAATCAGACTCCTAGATTTTCAGTCTGGACACACTGGTCATCAGTTCAAGCTGCTTTTGGCCCTGCTCATCTCTGATATTATGGTTTTTTTCCCTTTGAAATGGGTCAGTCTCACTTCTGACAGCATGGTGTGGGATCTAGATCCTAAAGAGGTTCCACTGGGACTCCAGCTCAGGCAGGATGGCTCATCAGTGGGCATCTGCCACATACTGCTGAGCTCTTGCTGGAGGGTTCGCTGTGACTCCCAGAAGTAACTTGTCAGCACGGACAAGATCCCAGGAGACATACAATTTGTCAAGGAGGGAGGAACAGGCCCAAAGGAGGTTTGGAGCACATAAGGAGGTATGGTATGTCGTCCTTTGTGCAAGGAGGAATGAGCAGTGACCTTCAGCATGCTGGTGGTGTGAACGTCTTTGACAAAACCCCTGAAAAACGAGTTTCAGGAGATGCACTGACCCCTATACCCCCTGACCTCCTGCACTGGCCTGGTGAGGGGTCTGGAAGGGGCACATCCCTGGAGGAGAGGGCAACTCCTGTTGCTGTTTGACAGTGGGAAGTCAGTCAGTCCTCGAACCCACCGTGAGACCCTGCACTGGTGCAGCAGGTCCGGAGGCCAAAGCCTCATGCAGGCCCACATGCTCACCTGACCTCAAGCCACCTGTGGGAGCATTTGTGTCTTTTCTGGAGCTCCGAGAGGCCCTGGTCCAAGTCTAGGGAGGGACCCTAGAGACCCTCCAGCATCTCATTTGGATCATGCACCACTCAGAAGTATAAAGCCTGGTGGTTGGATGGCCATGCAGAGGCTGCATGCAGAGTTTGTGTAATGATATCCTACATATTTTGACCACCATCAAAATCTAAGAGTTCCTTTCAGTTTTTGGAGCAGTGAACAACAAAAAATATGCATGTGTGCATGATGGCAGCAGTTACTCACAATAGCATTCAGTCTGTCCTCATTCAGATTGTTCATTTTTTGTTTGCAGTTCCTAAAGAGTAGCACACACACGCAAACACACAGTCATCATTGTAAATGTGGTGCTGAGTTGAGACGTTAATAGCTGTTGATGCCCACTGTGTATTATTTCAAAATAATGCCATATATGATGATCCAACAGTGCTCGACAGCTGCTCTGCAGTCTGTTCCACCAACATTGGTATTATTTTGGTGGGACCTTTACCATTGAAACACTCGTGAGTCAAAAAAGCAGTAGAAACTTCTTCAGTATGTACATTGAATTTGATTGGTGCATTTACTGCAACAATGCAGTTTCTAAAAACTTTTCGAATTCCGCTTTACACGTTGTACCTGCAAACAGGGTTCAGTTTGAAATCCCAGCTTTATTCTTGTAATT
>JASSRZ010013602.1:0-26871 GCA_032164315.1 Malacoctenus gilli | reverse complement strand
GTGTGTGTGTGTGTGTGTGTGTGTGTGTGTGTGTGTGTGTGTGTGTGTGTGTGTGTGTGTGTGTGTGTGTGTTTTCAGATGGATCCAACCCATACACTTTGAAATTGTGCTTTTCGACCTCATCTCACCTATAAATTGCTGTTGGCCACAAAGAGAATGTTGCTGAGCCCAATCATCACAGACCTTTGGTCGGATGGAGGGAAGGAATGAGGCAGGGAAGAAAAAAGAAGGGAAGAGGATTAGAGTCGGCGTGCAGTCAGCCACCACTGCTCCTTTCATTCTCCCTGTCTCGAGACTGAACGTCACCATACAACTGAATCATCGCTGCACAAGCCTACTGACTTGTCCACTGGAGGACAGATCTCCCCACTGCATGCTTCTACTTGGCTGGCCACCAACTGAACAAATCACACTGAGGACTATCACCTGTACACACCTGAATTAGCAAAATAGCAGAAGTGGTCATCAGCAAGCATGGCACACGGTATCAATGAGTGTTTGAATCTTTTTTTGGATGCAGAGACGGTGGGCACCTCTGAGCTCTCATCCACAGGTTTTTGTCACTGGCAGTGGTCAGTGTCGGGTAACTCATTCTGACCTGTTGTTCATTCACCACCTTTAAGACTTAGTACCTGCAAATTATTGGCATGATTTTTCTGCTCACTTTCCTGCACAGTTCAGAGAGGACAAACCTATGAGCTCTGAGTTTGTGAAGCACATTTCCTTCATTCCCGAATGGACAGAAAGCAGTCTGATGGCCTCTTTTTGGAACAGGAGGGGACAGCTTTGATTTCACTGTTCCTGGTGTTCTTCCTGGACAGACGTTGATCTCCAATCCCACTTCAGGTGGGGCACATTAAATAGAACTTTTGTTGTAAATTTGTTGCTGTGTCTGTAGGACTTTGAATTGTAGTATCCTTTCAAGCAAACAGAGTTTCAGACTTTGTTTCCTTAACTTATTCAAAATTCTTTCATGTGTCTTCAAAATGTCATTTTTGTGTTCATGCTCAGAGGCAAAAACTTCATTAATTGTATTCCATATTTATGGTACTAAAAGGTGTATATATAACAAATGTTTGGAAGATCTTCAGATAGACTGAAGTCTAAATCCTGATGCAGAGGAGGAATTAACAGACTGCATTTCAACTCGAGCATTTAAACATTAATGTTTAACCTTAAAAACATCTCAGATGTTACCTCTGTGCCGAGTATCAGTATATTATTGTGAATGTTGCATTTACTTTTAGTGCATTACACCTTTGCATAGTCCAAACATCACAGCAGCCCACATCTCTCAAAGATCTAGTGCATTGTTCTCCTCCTTCATGGGTTCTATTTATTAACCACAGTTAGAAAGCAGTATGCATGCAGTCCATTGCAGACGAAGAATCCCAAATCGAACAAGTCTTCTTGTGGATTCAGTGCACAAAAGCAACTATGGCTCAGCTTGTTTGTCTTCCGATCTGAAGGTTGCCAGTTGTTGCCCCCATTTTGCCCTTTTTTATGTGCTAAAGTGTCCTCAGGCAAAACACTGACCTTAAACTACTCCAGGAGTCTGTGAGTGCTTTGCATGGTAGATATAGTGAAGATAGCTGGTGATGTAATGCTCATGCAAAACTAAGTGCTGCATGAGTACAGTCTATCCAAAAATTAGCTGACGGTTTGATTGGCATTGAGCTTTCAGTCCGAGAACCACCTGGAAAACATGAAGGCACTTAATACATGAATGCTGAGATGTCCCCTGCAGGATGAAGCCTACCTGATGACCCCATCAGTCCTCCTTTCACACTGAAATGCTTCACCTGTCATAAAACTCCTACACTGTCTCTTCTCTTTTTGAGTCTCCCCAGAAATAGTGTGTCACTGATGATAGTGGGAGCTGTCATGACTCTTGATTTCCTTTGTCTCTTGTCTGAGGGGACTTGCCCTTGTTGGCCATCACTCTGGAAAGCTTGTTTCGCTTGTTTGCTTTGATTCACACCGTCATTGTTCAAAGTCACTCTGAAACTCTCCACATGCTCTTTACGTTTCTTTCGCACTCTGCTCTCCTTGAGTTCCGACCTTAAAGGGGAAATTTGACCACTGTACTGACCATATAACAGTTTATATTGTTTTGACAGATTGACAGAGGCAGCTTAGAGTTGTGGGATTGCTGTGAGGTACTAAAGGGTCACTCTGTTGCCTGAAAACACGTTTCTGCTTGATGCCAAATTGAAAAAAATGAAAATAGGAACAACAAATTTTCTTCATAAATCATGTTCAGGTCACAGGCTGTTCACTCATCAGGGGTCATGTCTCTTATTTTGGTGGCTGGAACTCATTTGACTATCATTGAACAGACACAGATGTTTCTGTGGAGGGTTTACTTTAATTCTCCAAAAATCTTCATTTGATTTTTTTTTTTGTGTATAGTCAATATTATAATAAACATTTTTAGGATTCTGTATGATCAAAATGGTAAGGATTAAAAAATATTATATTTGGACTAGCTGCTCAATACAATCCTGAATTGATTTATCTGAATATAAATGTACCGATTATTTTACTCAGCTGTTGATATGCTTTGAGCATACTTTGGCCTTTTTTTGCCTCATGCTTCAGAACAGCAGCATTTTCGCTCCGATCACTTAGCTGGTGCCAGAAAGAATTAACCTCCTCACCTGTCATGGAAACCCTTATCCTTTAAAAGTTTGAATAGTGTTCAAAATGTAAATAAAAACAGGATGTAATAACTTAACTAACTGTACCTAATCATTGTTCACCTCAGAATATGTACATCATATCTAGTTTTGACAGGAGATATTTCCATTTGTTTCGAAATAAAGAAAAAATAGCTCATTCTAAATTAGATTGTATTGCTGTCATCAATTTAATAAAGGTAATTTACATACCGGATGAAAATTACTTATAACATCTCTGTTTTCTATGATCTATTGTGAATAAAACACGGGAATATCAGTGGATTTTTTTAAGCAGCGTATTGCACTTGTATCGTTTTATGTTTTGTTTTACTTTTTTTTGTATTTTGCTAAACAGAAGTAGCAATATGAAGGGAAGCTGTCCCAAAGGATTTGTCACAGAGTCTTTTCAGCTGGCTGTGAGGGATTAAGATTAGAAACTGCTCATGATCTATAGTTACCAACGAACCACATGGAGAATGATGTAGAATGATTTGTGCTCTTCAGTTCGGAATTCTTGTAGTTGTAACTCTTATGTACATGTTCTGGTTGAATAAATTCAGGTTTGTTGTTCTAAAGCTTTACATGCCCAGCTGTGTCTTTATTACTGCGAAATATGCATGTAAACCAGCAGTGTCGAGTCCTGGGATCTGCATAGAAATGACTCACAAAATTAAGATGTGTTCCTTCCTTGCATACATGTGTATAAATCACCAGTCGTTGCTTCTGGTTTCTGGTGGCTCGGCCTCAAAGCAGACAAAGAAGTTCAGTCACTTTGCCAGCATGGTGTCACCTTTAGCAGCTCCATGATCAGTCCTGGAGGTGGAGGACATGTTGACACTGGCACAGCTACCTGCAGCTGTTCCTGTCAGGTGATCATCAATTGTGGTTTTGTGGCATGACTTGGCTTCTTTTATGCCCCCCCCCCCTTGTGTTGTGTTCACATAGGGTCCATGCAGAAGAAGCTTCCTTGAGGTTCAATTAAATTTTGCACGTAGTTCCACTAGTATATTTGTTTCATTATGATGATTTGTGTCCTTCAACTTTGTGACAGTTTTATCCCTGATTTTTGAAGGTAAACTTTGGGGCACTAATAACATTTTTCCCTGTCATCAAAGTAATTAATTGATTAGCTGGCGGAATTTCGAAGACATTTGAACAAAAATAAACGCGCCGAAACAAAATAAAAAGACTGAATTTAAAAAAAAAAAAAAGAAAGTGCGTCACTTCCTATGCGTCTGTCCAGGCCGGCGCCCGGGCTCCCGCTTCTTATACGTCATTGGCTTCCTTTTGCTGATTGGCGGCTTCAAAATGCAGGCCGTACGCCCATTGGTCCGTTTTGAATCGTGGCTGGACTGCGGTCAATTCAAAGGAGCTGCTCCACATTTCAGCGGTAGGCGATACGCGAACAGTACACACGAGGAAAATCTACAGCTGGCCAGGTAATACGCTTACTTTTATCAACTTCTGCAATTCATTTAGTGATTCGTTCCGTCAGGTGAACTGTCTGCTTTTTAGTTTCACAAAGTTTGCGAAATCACAGTAGTTGTACACAATGCACTAGCTAGGGGACACGCTAAAAGGTTCAATTTTTTGTTGAAAGTTGTACTTTGGCTGAGACATGGTTAGGTGACTATATAAACACACACTAGTTTAAAGTGTTCCTGCTTTGTTTTTGCTACACCTCTGTTTTGCCTCGTAGTTTGTACTCTCGTTTTGCTTCTGCTCCAGCCGTTGAATGCAGTTACAGGTTTTGCTAGTTCCGGTGGTTTATGCTCAGTTGTAACGTTTACACCCGTGTTTTTTTTTTTGTGTTTTTTTTGGCGTTTTCACATTGTAACAGACCTTTTTAGGTTCTGGTTTTTATAGACAACGTGGCCGCTCAGTACAACTGGTGACTGAGTGAAACCAGCTGCTACTGCCGCAAACTGAAATGTCACCGCACTGTTTGTCACTCCAGGCACAATGGAGGACTACCTGAAGATCGAGAAAATTGGAGAAGGTAGGATGTACTTTTAGCATGTACCTCAATATAAAATGCAACTCTGCTTAACGATGTATGAACTTGTTACTGTTGAGTGATGTTGTTTTTCCTCAACTTTGACATTGAAAATAGTCCTGCACTTTGCGTTTTTGTGTGGTTACAATCGGTCCTCTCCTCTTTCCAATTCCTCTGCCTTTAGGTTATTTCAGGCATCTTTAGTAAATGGTAGGGCGTAGTCATCTTGAAGTCTTCATTGAGGCTTTTTTGCAGGTACCTATGGGGTTGTGTATAAAGGCAGACATAAGGCAACGGGGCAGGTCGTGGCCATGAAGAAGATCCGGCTGGAGAGTGAGGAGGAAGGAGTTCCAAGCACTGCAGTCAGAGAGGTGTCTCTGCTCCAGGAGCTCAAACATCCCAATGTAGTGCGGTAAGATCACTGTGGACCACATTACATCATACAAGGTGACAATCGGCTCACTAATCATAGGCTTCCTCTGCAGTGAGCTTCTCACACATCATGATATGGATACTTTGGAACATTTGTGGTGCATTTCAGATGACTGATGAAGTATTGAGAATTGGTTTCATTAAAAGCTTTCAGATACAAATTTTTTAGCTCTCAAGTTCGTGTGTGTGGTTGAGTGAGTAAATGCGACTTTCAACATAATACCACTGATCTGAACACAGATTGATCCCCTGGGGAACTTGCTTCTGATGTTTGGATGTTATAGACCACTAATACAAGCACCCCTTCTCTGGACACACTAAAGCAATCCACCTTGTGCCACTTTTTCAACTTAGCATTTTGAGTTTTTGGGATTAAGATACGATAATTTGAAAAAATATAAAGGAATACTTATTTTGTGCATAGAAAGTGTGTCAGTGTGGCTGCTTTAAAGGTCCCATGACATAGCTGTATAAACTTTTATCAGCAGGGGGGAAAAAAACGTTGTTGTTTTTTTTGTTTGTTTTTTTAAGGGGCAAGGTTTGTTTTTGGCAGGCCAGATTTCCCTCCTCAGTGAAAAGGCTCCATGTGGTAATGATATGTGGCTCTACCTAGAGACCAAGTTGAGCTAATTTCTAGTTGGCTACAACAGGCATAAATCATCTTATTTCTACACACAGCAAGGACACGCATAACTATCAACAAGCAATTTATTAAAGTACGTTCTCAAAACCACACAACCAAGTAAACCTCAGTGTCATACAAAAAATGACTATCATTAAAAATACAGACAATACAGACATGCTCACTGTTGCTGGTGGTGTTTGTTTGCTAACCAGAGTAACTAATCTGTTAGCATCATGGGCTCTTCAGACAGTGAATTACGTTTATCAGACAAGACAGCATTTCTAAAATAAATAAAGTTACGGGTGGTGATGATGCCGCTGTCTCCTTCAGTGTTGGTATAGCATTGTTCTTTAAAATCAGCTTGCTGCTAAATCCCAACTTCATTTCCATCGTGTCAATGAAGGGGGCGGGTTGGGGACGCAAGGGGGCTCGCTGTTTGCTTCAGAGCGTGCTCTCATTGGCGAAAATAAAATACGTAACATGCCAGTTTTTCCATTGCATGAGAATCTGTTTTTTGGATTGGACTGTTTCTGAACAAAAAGAGAAAGCTGACCAACCATGAACAGGAACTTTGACACTCACTGTTGACATTCACATGGCCTCATCAGTGCCCAAAGGGTCATATTGTACCCCCAAAACCCCAGAAAAGTGAATTTTGATGTCATGGCACCTTTAAAGCATTGGTGGACGTGGTACTGACTTTCTCCCTCTCTGTCTCAGACTCCTGGATGTTCTCATGCAGGAGTCGCGCCTCTACCTCATCTTTGAGTTCTTGTCAATGGATCTGAAGAAGTACCTGGACTCCATCCCTTCTGGCCAGTACATGGACTCAATGCTCGTCAAGGTAATCTTCACTTATCCTGGCGCCAAGATGCTCTCTGTGTCACACTGTCCAAGTGTGTGTGTGTGTGTGTGTGTGTACATTTGCTGCACAAAAACTAGATTAGTGACCGAACTAAACTGGCTCTCATCCGTGTGGTGCTTGAGTCGGTTGAAAATGGTGACGACCAAGTTGAGAGGTTGTTCCTGCCAGGGAACTCGAGATCTCCCATGTAGTAACAGTTGTCGGGAGCGCGCCCATACGCCCGGCGTGGAGAATTTTTCCAATCACTGAGGGGCCCCCCCCTTGTGACATCAGTGAAAAACTGATGTGAAAAAAAACTCCCTGAAACAGACCGTTTCTACCACCATTGAAACTGAATGGAGAGGTACGCTCGACATCTCAAACATGAGTTTATGTGAAAAGAAGGGGTGCTGCTCACTTGTCTGAATGAGCTTTCAACACTATTACACTGAATAGCTGAAAGAAATTCGATATAGTATAATAGGGCTTGTTTAAAGTAACAGATGATCCATCAGTCTTTTTTTTTTTTTTTTTTTTTTTTAAGGGAAGAAATGAAGGAAGTACAAATGCTTAATGACACAGTATCAGTCCCTCTGACTGAGGCGCATGACAATGGAGGTTTTTGTAACATTCATGTGGTAACTCTCAAGTAAAGTAAAGCAATCTCCATTCAGGTTATTCTCAGTATACACTGTGACTTTGGGCATTTCCCCGATGACAGCTACCTAATCGTGGTGAAATTTGTGCTCATGCCCTCTACATGATAGCACTATGTTAGACTGTTAGTGGGCCCAGGAGGACTATGGATTTTTATCAATTAAATTGAGATTTATTATATGGTGATGTAAAGAAATACACACAAATCATCATCGCTTCAGCTGAATGTATACTCCCAACAGGAAGAGGATTGTCAGTGTCTCAAAACTGCTTAGGCTTTGCCATAACAGATGCAGAACATGTGATTGCATGCTGCAAAGTCTGGTTAAAGTCCCATCAGGTTAACCTCCTGCTTAACAGGTCAGCCGATGACTTTCAGCCACTGTGGAGATCATGAGGCATGCTGTGGGACAGTGCAACATTTTAGCTCAGTTGCTTCACATCTAGCAGTAATTCTTCACTTGATTTCTGGATGTAATCCAAAATAAATGCCAATCAACTGTTGATTGTTAGGCACTCAATGACAATTGTCTTACTTTACGGATCAAGCTGTAGTTCGTCTGTGGCCAGGGAACCGACGTCTACATCAGTGTTTCCCAATCTTTTAGCATCCATGGATTTTTTTCTTCAAAAAAAATCTTGAGGCACACCACCAACAATAAATGGTTGTATTTCTTTTTTCCCAATCAAAGTGACATTTAAAGTGTTTTTAGACGGTGTGCGGAATAAACTTTTGAAACTGATTGATTAAAATCCAAAAGAATGAACATGACTGTTTGCTGTTTTACACTGGCCCAAAAAAATATGTCAACAAGAGCAAAGTCACGTTTTAGGACCTGCTGCTGTTCTGGCAGCAGCTCGGTGCTTCTCATAGTGACTGTCAAGGCTCCTCTCTGGTCCTCATGTTGGTGTAAAATGCTAAATAAATGCAGGTTATCCCATCGAACTACATGCTGGGGGTTCCATCTGTCCTCAAACACACCACGTGAGGCGAGCGTCACTGCTGTTGATCAAAAATGCCATTTTACATTGTTCTCTTTTGGACTGAAAAAACTTTAGCCCCAAAACACTGTGGCATGGTGCATCAAACCCGGATATTTGTGGAACCTTAGACGGGTCATAAAATGTGCCTCTGAATTTTTCTGCCTGTTTTTATTTACTTTGTGTGACTGTTCATCCCCCCCCCCCATAGAGCTACCTGTATCAAATCCTGGAGGGCATCTACTTCTGTCATTGTCGTCGAGTCCTCCACCGTGACCTGAAACCCCAGAACCTCCTCATCGACAACAAGGGAGCTATTAAACTGGCAGACTTTGGCTTGGCTCGAGCCTTTGGCGTTCCCGTCAGAGTTTACACCCACGAGGTGAGACAACCTGCATGTAACTCCTCCCAAAGCTAGCTGCTCACTGTGTGATCGCACTGACGAACAGGCAGCTTTTTAACTGAGGACTGTGTGTTTCCAGGTTGTGACTCTTTGGTACAGGGCTCCTGAGGTCCTCCTGGGTTCACCTCGATATTCCACCCCTGTTGACATTTGGAGCACTGGGACAATCTTTGCTGAGCTTGCCACCAAGAAGCCTTTGTTTCATGGAGATTCAGAAATAGACCAACTCTTCAGGATTTTTAGGTACACACAAGGTCACGTACGCACGTGACCATACAGATGTTGCATCATAAGCCTCTTTTCTACCCTTTTTTTTCTCATCTCAAAAATTTACAAGAGTATAATTTATCAAAGAAAATAGAGAACACAGCTATTGTGTATGTTCTTGGTGTTTGCTGCAAATGTGTATCTTTTCTTGACTCTTGTTGATACTTCAATGCTCCTTGCAGGATACTGGGGACTCCAAACAACGACGTGTGGCCTGAAGTAGAGAGTCTGCCAGACTACAAAAACACTTTCCCCAAATGGAAAGTTGGCAACTTGTCATCTATGGTCAAAAACCTGGATAATAACGGACTGGACCTACTTGCGGTAAGGACCAAGAGTTCAACTTTCGTTTGATTGCTGGCTTTTCCACTGCGGGAACTTTTCTGTTAACTTAACCCCCCCCCCCCCCCAAAAAAAACTTGCATGTGTTGTTTCTCTGTCAAATTGGTTTAAAATCGCAAAAAAAAAAAAAAAAAAAAATGCATTTACCCTAAATCAAATGCATCATTAACTGTAGCTTCTTCACCAACTCAGGAAAATGTATTTTTGTTCATTTCACATTTGTTGCATTTCTCACAGCTTAATGTTGCATGGATCCAGTTGGAAGTAATTCAAGTAAAACTTTACACTACCTGGCCTGGTTAAAGCAACATTTGATCAGATATGTTAACACAGCCAGCGTGGGAATTTCGGACCCGAAGTAAATTTTAGAAAGTAGGCTACAGGCTTATAGGTGTATTGGTGCTGAACAACTGAGGTGTCACTCTGCCCATCAAACGATGCTTCAGTCGTAAGGGGTCAAATAAAAAGGCCATTATTAAGTTATTTTTTCAGTAAAAACTTACACAATGCCTCTTTAAGCGAATAAACTATTTGAACTGTTAAAATTCAAACGATTATATATTGTCACTTTATTTCATTCAAGTCATAAATCTATTCAAAATTTGAGCAAAACATTATGACAGTTAAGATTAAAATGTTAATGGTTGATTAGAGGCTCCTCTTTGCCATCATGCCGACTCATAAATTTACTCAACTTTACAAAATTTATTTAAGATTTGTAAATTTGCGTAAATGCTGAATGAGCTTCTAATACAACAAGAGTTAAACTAGAACTCATTTTTACTTCAAAAGGCTGGAGCAAAGGAATGCTGGTATGTCCAAACCTGGTTGGTTAAGAAACCTGCTGGAACCATCTGCCATAAAAGCCCCAATAAGTAAACAGCTGCCAAAGAAAGAGTTAATGCTTAAGAGCAAAATGTCTACCTGGTAACAGCTGAAATAAAACGATATACTAAATTTAGACAAATTTCATTTATTATCCTTTGTTTGTGATAGAATTCTGAAACCTTCAGATTATACAATAAGGGCATGAATTACATCTAATCAGTAAGGATGGGGGAAATGTCTCTCAGAATGTAAATTTAAAGGACTTCAGTCTATTTTCATCCTTCCAAAATCATTTGTGGTGTTTGCTGCACTTAATCTAAAGAATTTGAGACTCACTTTTGAAAGTGCTGCTCAGCATGGTGTGTTTCAAATCATAGTGGCAATCTGTTTTTTGTCCATAAAGATGGACAAAAAAGCAGCAGGGCCCGATGTGGCCCCTCACTGTGAGGAAGCAGAGGGACAGTCGTCCTCAGCAGCAGCAGCCCCCCAGAGAATCACATGCCTGTGCAATGCTGCTGCTGAAGGAAGGGAAGTGAGGCGAGTTTTGGTGAATTGTGTTCCAGTTTCCAGTTGAAACTTCCAAATGGAGGAGTAGGTGGGAGACCAAAGCATCCATGTTTTTTTCCCCTAAGTTAAGTCCTTCGATTAAAAAGGGACTTTTATAGCAGATTATACGATTATTATGATCAGATTATAGTCAAGATCATTCCAGAATGTAAGGTTGTAAGGAGATGCAGACTAAACATGTGCACTTACTCGAACACAAACATTTCTGGATGAAATAATGATGTTGACCTCATCAAACCAAACACACAGAAGTATAATGAGCTGCCAGGCACAGAATGGGACCAGTAGTACATGAGAACTATGTGACACAGTGCTATGATACATCTGGTTTGCTCTTTAATGAGGTCTGATTTCATGTGTTGGTTCAGACAAATTGAGCGGTCCACTGCTGCCGGAGGCAGACCCCATAGAAGGAGCTGCTGGATAGATGCCCTAATGTACAATGGTCATTGAGTTTTTAGGTTGATGCAAGAAAGAGGATTAAAAAAGACTGTTTCTAGATGGAGTGATCTGCTTGGGACTTGGAGAGGAAAGTAGGGTGTCAGGTCTGACCACTCAATAAACACCCAGTCAGACAAAGGTAGACGAGCAGTCACCCTTCTTTAACAACTCTACTCAAGACAACGTGGACGTCCAAGAGCGAATCTCAGGCTTTACTGCCCTTTTGTCCAGTGATGGGGATGCTATAAAATCCTCCCAGCGGGCTGCCAGATGTTTCTTTGCTCTCTGACATCAACGCCGGAGTGAAGTTGTGCTTTGTCGCAAAGAAAATTCTGTCGATGCACTGTGATGCACCAGTGGGCTCCACCATATTGTTCCCTGCTGGCTGAATGCTGTTGCACTTGTGCAACTTACAGCAAGATGCGTCACTGTTTTGCAGGACGTCTTTACAACAGTGTACTTCTGCTGAGTCTGTTGGGGACTGTTGGCAGTGATTCAAGAACTTGTCCTTCAGAATGGTTCTTGCAGGATGTGATTGTGGTGTGAAAAGATCCATTTGTTCAGTCCGAGCTGTTTGGGATGACAAAGTCACTTTAAATTTTCAATGTTACTCAACAAAAAGAAAATCCTTTGTTTTCTGTCCTTGTAGAAAATGCTGACCTACAATCCTCCCAAGAGAGTTTCAGCACGCGAGGCCATGACTCACCCATACTTTGACGATTTGGACAAGTCCACCCTGCCTGCTGCCAGCATCAACAAAATCTGAACCACATGCTAACACTGTGATCTTTGATGTCAATCAGTGTCCTGTAAATACTTGTATGTTTGAGTTTGTGTTTCCAAATCGTTGTAGGTCTCAAATAACTGCGACATTGTATTCTCAAATAAAAGGGGTGAAGTTGTGATTGTCACCCTCCTAAAGTTGTGAGGCAAAAGTATTTTTCACTTTTTGACCAGAGTTTTATCAGATGGCAGAAATAAAGATTTTTAGGCTCCTGCTTTATCTGTAACAACTATATTTCATTTTTATCTAAATATTTACATGTGTCACCTTTTTGGGGATTCCTCACAGTTGATTATTGTACACTGCTGTTCAACTTCTATTAAAAACATGTAAGAATTGATTTCTTATCTTTGCCATTGTGGGGAAAAAAGAACCCTCTTGCCAGTAGAGATGCTGTTTTTGAGTTCTGAACAACAATCAACCAGTCAATCAGGGTTTCATGCGCACCTGCGCCTGTTTGACATGGGCTGGTGGGCTACAGACATCCCGCCAAGCTGCCCATGTACTCATGAAACACAATATTTCCTGGGAAACCAGATGCACTGAGACCAGTGGAAATGGAGTTACTGTGTCCCGTGGACATCGAAGCTGCCTTTGTGCTTGTTATGTGTTTTTCAGCCTGGAAGAACTAACATTGTTCGATTTGGTGTTGAACCCTGAAATTATCCGAATTGTCAAATGCAGCTCATCCTCACTCAAAGATGAAGGATTTCTTTGCCATGATCATTTTCTCCATTGACGTGCACGGTTTGTCCCTGGCTGCATGCCTCTGACATGAAGTACCTCGCTTTCATCCCACCCTGCCGGCCTCCTGGGTCTCCCTCCTCTCCTGCCCTGGTGGGGGCGCCATGATTGATGCTCTGGATTCGCCTATTGTGCTCTACCATGCTGGCACCATCATAGCATGGCTGCGCCTGAGTTTTTCTGGCCTTGGTAATGGCTGTGGTGTGCCCCAGGCAGAGGTGTGGTGATTCAGCATTGCTTCCCTTTGGGTTTTTTTTTTCCATTGGCCACTAGGTCAGCACCAGCTGTGCCTGGAAACCGGCCGCGCTCGGGCATCACCAACATTGTGAATCATACGTACACCACTTTGAGCTGGACCTGCACCAACTGACCTCTTTGACTCAACACTTTTTTCATCACCACATGTGACATTGTGCACAGATTCCCACAGTAGGTACATTTCATTCAGGGTTTGATTGCTTGTGTGGGAGTGGGCTCAAAGCCCTCAACCCACTTCCTCTTGCACTCAGACTTAGTGCATTCTACATTGCACATCTGGGGGTAGGTGGGCTCCCCGGGAGAAGGCACCCATCTGGTGAGTCCACCCTGCTCCCAATTTCAAAGCACCACATACATACACATCTGGGAGGATAAGCAGGGTCCCACTCGGTTTGCTCACCTGGGGAGGTGAGCACCCCAGGTATCCTCCCCCTGCCTGCTGCGACCGTTTTAATGCATCACATGACACTTGCGTTCCCCTGTCTGGTACTTGCTGCAGCCTCAGCTGGGGCTGGGGGCTCCACCTCCCGAGGAGGCGATATGGGTCCTGGGTGTGGTGTCACCAGTGGTTGGCCCTGGGTTGTGGTTCCTATGGTTACCCCTCCCCTCCAGATGAACAAAGAATGCTCACCATCATGCTCACACGTCAGTTGCTCTTACCTGGTAATAGCAGGATAAACCCACTGCCAATTTTATTGTCACACCCCGGTCTAATCAGGTGCCTGCTGAGTGGCTACAGATAATATGACTCAGTATATATTTTGTGTCTACTCCACTCTACTCTACTCTACTCTACTCTACTCATTACGTTCTTCACTCCTGTCAATACTTGCTCACCCTCTCCTAGCTCTAGATACTGGGCTGATAGGTTACACATTGCATACAGACCATTGACTCAGAGTACTATTGACACCTGCTCATCATTTAACTCTTTGATTAGTCCCCCCACCTAGGCCACCCTCTCCAACCCCACTTTTCTCCTCCCTTTCCCTCTTTCTCTTATCCCCTCTTGCAGAGCCCTCATTGTGCACCTCTTCACCTGATGATAACCCCCAGCCAGATGGCCAGTTGCCATTGAGGGCAGGTGATGGTCACAGTAATTATTAAAAAAAATGTAATTGAATTTATTTTAAAACAAAATAAGATGAGATACACCTTTATTAATCCCACAATGGGGAAATTGCACATTACAGCAGCAGCAGGTCAGAAGAGAAAAAGAGGAATTAACAAAACTAAAAAAATAAGTACAAGAAATAAAAAATTAAGATATTCAATAAATAATATGAGTGTTGGTATATACAGTTGGAATGAAATGGAAGTTGGGTATGTACCAAAGTGTGAGATGTGTGATGTGTGAAAAAGATGTCCTTTGTACTACTGGGAGCAGTGTCTGGTGTACAGCCTCACAGCTGCAGGCAGGAAGGACCTGCAGTACCTTTCCCTTCACACATTTGGGGTGAAGGAGCCTGCCACTGAAGGAGCTCTCCAGTGTTGTCAGAATGTCTCTCAGGGGGTGGGATTCCTGCCTCCTCATGGATGAGAGTTTTGCCCTCATCCTCCTCTCTTCCACGGCCTCAACTTGATCCAGGGAGCGTCCCAGGACAGAGCTGGTGCTCCCGATGAGCTTGTCCAGTCTCCTCCTGTCAGCAGCTGTAATGCTGCCCCCCAACAGACCACTCCAAAGAAGATGGCTGATGCCACCACAGTGTTGTAGAAGGTCTAAAGGAGTGGTCCTTGCACTCTAAAAGACCTCAGCCTCCTCAGCGGGTATGGCCGGCTCTGGCCCTTACTGTAAAGTGCAATAGTGTTCGTGGTCCAGTCCAGTTTATTGTTCAGGTGAGCACCCAGGTCCCTGTAAGGTGCCACCATCTCAATGTCCACTCCCTGGATGTTCACTGGTGTTGGAGGCAGATGTGTGCCCCTGTGGAAATCCACCACTAGAGGTGGTTCAACAGGCACCAGTCCACTAAGTCCCGCGTCAGTTCTCTGTACTCCCAGTCATTCCTCTCTGTGATAAGGCCGACAATCGCAGGGTCGTCTGAGAATTTCTGCAGGTGGCAGTGAACTGATCGATACTGGAAGTCCGCGGTGTCGAGGGTGAACAGGAACGGCGACACCTTCAGTGATGATGTCAATGCTTAAGAATGAATGCAGACATTATGAAAACAGAACAAAAAAAGACATGAAGTGCCTACACCTTGTTGATCTGAAGGCGCTTGAGTGTGGAGTGAGCAGTTTCCTGGGATAGTTCACAATCAGCCTTTTGTCTCACCTTTGGTTAATAAAAGTGATCAAAGAGGCCCCGTGACAGAATTCATGTTTATCAGTTTAGACTGAGCTCACGCAGCCTTTGGCTCTGTTTAATCGAGCATGTATGTTTCTTATGAGCTCTCTTTTGTAACAGATGAATAAAGAGATTGTTGACAGTATCATATGCAGCGTTTCGGGTAGTAGGTAAACAAAGAATACTCGTGCAAGTTTACAAGCAAGTGACAGTTTGTTATACATCACATAGAGATTTATTTGTCCAAACAAGACTTGTAAGCTCTGTGAGGTTATCATCCTTCCGGCCCTCTGCTGCATGTCTCAACACTGGTGCTGGAAGCAGCAGCAGATCAACTTGTCTTCCGTGACGCTTCAGTTGCGTCCCTGCTATCCCAGGAAGCTGCTCGCTCCACACTTTTCAGACAGCCTCTCACGTTACACCAAATACTGACGGATGCTGCTTCAGATGACAGGCCGGCTCTTGACACATCAGAAGCATGTGCGTGCTGAAGTTAGGAAGACTCTCAAGAACTGGGGCGGTGGCTGCAGCCTGACATAACTTTGTAGTCAAGTCAAGCTTTACTGTCAATTTCTCGATACATATTGAAACATGGTCCAGGATTATGTGTGTGTGTGTGGGGGGGGGGGGGGGAGCTGCGTGGGAGCTGAGTGCCCTGACCTCCACTAGAAGTTCTCCACTAAGAGTCACAGGTGCTTCCCTCACAAATTCATTCCTTCATTTATTGTCTGTACTGCTTATTAACCCCTCACTACGGGTCGCGGGAGGTGCTGGAGCCTATCCCAGCTGTTTACAGGTGAAGGCAGGGTACACCCTGGACAGCTCACCAGTCCATCACAGGGCAACATGGAGACAAACAACCACTCACACCTACAAACAATTTAGAATCACCTTTTGCTGTTCGAGGAAGCCGGAATACCCAGAGAGAACTAACAAATGCACAGAGAGAACATGCAAACTCCACACAGCAAGGCCTCAGCTAGGCACGAACCCAGGATCTTCTTGCTTTGAAGCAGGCGCACTAACCACCACACCATCGTGCAGCCCCCTTCACAAATTTCTTTATTTAAAAAAAACAACTTTTCTGTAATTATATTTGGAACAGCAGATGCTCAAGACTGTGCTTAACCTTGTTATGCTTACTAGTTAAAACTCCCCTACCTTCAGGGATACAACTGGGCTGCCCAGTTAAGAGCGGCTTCATACTGGTTTGAAAATATGTCAACAATATGTTGGATAAGAATGGAAGAAACAACAACTAAACTTCCCTTACATCTTTACCTTATTTGCCTTGAAGAAACACACCTCAAACACACTAAAAACACACTGATCATTTGGTATGTGGTGTTAAAGTATCGAGGTGAAGATGCTCCTCTATTCCAGTTTTCACCAATTTGGGGTGATAGAAACTTTACGCCTTGTACCCATGATTTTGGTTTCAAGTCTTGGGCAAACAGTTGTCTTATGAAAAAATTTCAGTCTTGTATGAAGACAATGTTCTTTTAGGTTTCCTGGGGATTTAAAAAGGATTAACATTGACTCAAAACACTTTTTAAGTACCTCCAGTGAAGAAATTAAATAACAAAGACACAGAAATCTGAACATCTCCCACCCTTGAACTCCTAGGGAAAAACAGCTTTTACCCAATTTGGAACAGCAGGTTTAATTTCACAATTCTATCAAATAATAATAGCTGCAGCAAAAAAAATTGTCCAAGGACTAAAGACTAGCATCTCGCCCATATCTTCAAATGAAGCCTCTCCTGAGGAGTGGCAAGATGTCTGTTTATAAGGTCAGGTGCAAACAATCAAAACAAGGTTCAAACTACTTCTATGCAAATGGGTGATGAGGACATATAAGACACCAGAGCTATTACATCACATACATCCTAACACACTAGACGTTTGTGTAAATTGTGGTTATTTCACTGTCTCAGGGATTGTACTGTCATTCAGGAGTTCTGGAAAGAGATTGTTTTCATTGTATCAGCTTTTACCAAGGGTCAACTTCTACTCTGCTCTAAACTTTGTATCGTAGGGTGTTTTCCAACCATCTGCACAGTTAATGATACCAAAAAGAAGGTAATCATTTTGTTTTCTTGCCGCTAAAATTGAAATTGCACTGTCATGGAAACCTGTGGTCAAACCAATTAAGAGACACTGGGTGGAGGGGTTCCTGCAGGGTCTTGCCCTGGAAAAGCTTACATATGCTATTAAGGGGAAATATAACAGTTTTGTAAAGATTTGCGGTGCATTTATCGAATTCCTGAAGAGTGATGATTTTGCTACAGCCTTGAAGCTGACTGTGAGTTGATTACTTACAGCTTTTATGTTGTCATTCTATGTGGACTGGGAGCATTGCTTGTTCATCTTTGTGGGATAATATTCTATTTTATATGTGTATATACAGTGGAGGAAAAATTATTTAGACAGCCACTAATTGTGCAAGTTCTCCCACTTAAAAAGATGAGAGAGGCCTGTAATTTTCATCATATATACACTTCAACTATGACAGACAAACTGAGAAAACAAATCCAGAAAATCACATTGTAAAATTTTTAAATATTTTATTTGCAAAGTCCTCGGTAAAATAAGTATTTGGTCACCAAGAAACAAGCAAAATTTCTAGCTTTCAAGGACCTGTTACTTCTTCTTTAAGAGGCTCCTCTGTCCTCCACTTTGTCTCACTCCAAACTCCACTATGGCCAAGACCAAAGAGCTGTCAAAGGACACCATAAAGAAAATTGTAGACCTGCACCAGGCTGGGAAGACCAAATCTGCAATAGGTCAGCAGCTTGGTGTGAAGAAATCAACTGTTAGAGCAATTCTTAGGAAATGGAAGGCATACAAGGCCACTGATAATCTCCCTCGATCTGGGGCTCCACACAAGATCTCACCCCGTGAGCTCAAAATGATCACAAGAACAGTGAGCAAAAATCCCAGAACCACACAGGGGGAGCTAGTGAATGACCTGCAGAGAGCTGGGACCAAAGTAACAAAGGCTACCGTCAGTAACGCACTATGCGGCCAGGGACTCAAATCCTGCAGTGACAGATTTGTCCCCCTGTTTAAGCCAGTACATGTTCAGGCCCGTCTTAAGTTTGCTAGAGAGCATTTGGATAATCCAGAAGAGGATTGTGAGAATGTCATATAGTCAGATGAAACCAACATAGAACATTTTGGTAAAAAACTCAATTCGTCATGTTTGGAGGAGGAAGAATGCTGAGTTGCATCCAAAGAACACCGTACCTACTGGAAAGCACAGGGGTGGAAACATCATGCTTTGGGGCTGTTTTTCTGCAAAGGGACCAGGGCAACTGATCCGTGTGAAGGAAAGAATGAATGGGGCCATGTATCGTGAGATTTTGAGTGACAACCTCCTTCCATCAGCAAGGGCAATGAAGATGAAACTTGGCTGGATCGTTCAGCACGACAATGATCCCAAACACCCCGCCCGGACAACAAAGGAGTGGCTTCGTAAGAAGCATTTCAAGGTCCTGGAGTGGCCTAGCCAGTCTCCAGATCTCAAGCCCATAGAAAATCTTTGGAGGGAGTTGAAAGTCCGAGTTGCCCAGTGACAGCCCCAAAACTCACTGCTCTAGAGGAGATCTGCATTGAGGAATGGGCCAAAATACCAGTAACAGTGTGTGAAAACCTTGTCAAGACTTACAGAAAACATCTGACTTCTGTCATTGCAAACAAGGGGTATAGTACAAAGTATTAAGATGAACTTTTGTTATTGACCAATTATTTTTTTTCCACCATAATTTGCAAATACATTTTTAAAAAATCCTAGTGTGAATTTCTGATTTTTTTTTCTCAGTTCGTCTGTATTTATTGTATGTACACATTTTTTCATGATGAAAAACTGTTAAAAAGAAGTTGAATAACCGAAATTTCGATTTCACTGTCAAAATTGTATACCCGTGTGTTTTGTGCATGCTGTTTTGTGCTATTGAAAAAGTTCATAAAAATATTAACAAAAAAAAGAGTCACGTGTTTAAAATGCTGGTGGGATGGTTGTGTCATGTTCTGACCACATCTGGGACAGCAGCACACACTGAGTCCGAGATTGTAATTTCTTTGTTTCAGGGTGATTACACTGGATAGTCGTCCCCTGAGGGCCCAAAACAAAAACATCTCTGTGTGCTAGCACTTCCTCCTATCGACGACTCCAGTATTTTTACTCTGCACATGCATGGGGCTATCGTCCCACGGCAACACTGTCATGTATGGAGGATAACTCATACTTTATAGGGTGTCATTATCATTGTGTAACATCCAGCACCTGTGGATCACAACAGCCTGCTATTGCGCCAGGAAGCCCCCAGGGAAGCCTTACAAAGTGGTTCTGTACCTGGTGGTGGCGGCATTGCTCCCATTATGGTGTTTTCGACTCACTACGTCTCAGAAGAGGAAGAAGAGGCACCGAAGCAGCGGCCGCAGCAGCAGTACCAGTTTAGAAAATCCGTGTCCCGCCACGCCCCTGAGGACACACCGGCTCCGTGGTGAGTCCTTGTCCCACAGTGGTGTCGTGACAGCGCATGTCCGCAGCTGGCTGTGTCCTCCGTGTCTGCGCGCCGCTTCCCCCACAGACCTGCGTGACACTGCAGCACCTGGTATCGGAAACCAACCCGGAGCCCGGTGTCACCGGCGTGATTTATAACATTACAGGTACGTCCATCGTCATCATCGTTGTCATGTGTCAGGCTGACCTCACGTTACCTCCTGAGTGTTTTTGCAGATTCTATCATGGATTATTTATTATGTCAGGACAGAACTGTACAATGATCAATTGATACTTTGTCAACATCGAACATTTTTTATTTGAATTACATTTGAATTTTTTCTTTAATAAATAAGAACATAAGACCAAAATGAGTGCTTTGAGTCCTGTATGGATTTGCACTGCTGTGAAATGTATTCGTGTTTGAAGGGCTTCCTGGTTTGCTGTGAGTTCCCTCCCCTCGCAGCGATGTGCTGTTTACATGAGCAGAAATACCGACACTTTGTAAAAAGTAGTTACTTGTACAAGAGCAGGTGTTATGCAGGTTTCTCTATATGTAAAAAAAACCCATTGTTTTTTAAAATCACCTTTGTCACAAAGGAGGGACAATTGTACGACAAGCAGGGAGTTAAGATTCAAGCCTTTCTTTGTGTTTTGGCAACACCAAAACAAAACACAAGTCCAAAACTAAAATCCAAGCTTGATAATGAGAAAGAGGCAGACAAACAGAGGTCAGGGGGGAGAGTCCAAACTCAAAGAGTCAGATTATTCAAATTGACAGACAAAGCTCAAACAGGAAAAGGTCAGCAGCATGAAACAGAAACTGAATACTTGGGACTGCATTTGTGGCAGTGGTGTCCACCTCCAAGATGACGCCCTTCCTTCTTTTGAGTTTCCTACTCCAACACACCTGGTTTTAATGAGTGTGATGCCACCCAGCTCTGCAGCGGCCTGCTAATGAGCCGTCATTGGATTCAGGTGGGTTGGAGCAGGGAGACAACTCTGGAGAATGGAGGGAGCCCTCCAGGAATGGAGGTGCTGCCTGCTGACCTGCAGTCTGCACACAGTCCCACTCCCTTAATGCTTAAAAAAATCCCATACCTTTCAGGGATGTTGATGAGATTTTCACCTCTGGCTGATGTCTCTACTTTCCATAAAGTACTGTAGTTTGGATTCTATTTAATGCAAATGTGATGCAACAAGCTTCAGCAGACCAGACCGCATGGACCCAACTGTGTCACACTCACAATGCAGCGCAGTTCACACGGGCAACAAGTAGGATGCAGCCAACTTTACCTGTGGACACGTGCCTCAGAACTGAGGAACATGTGTGGTCCACCTACCAGGGGAGGACAGTCAGACACAGCTGAAGGGCATCAGGGCAGGAGGGAGGAAGTCAAGGAGCCTGAAAGTGAGATAATGTCAGCTTTCACAAAACACTGGAGAGGAGAACTCATAGCTGTGTCTGGATGTGTGTGTGTTAGCAGGTCTTTTTAAAAAAATTGGATGGATCTTCAAGAAACTTTTATGAGATCATGTACTGGGGGTGCCTACTAAAATGAAGGGATTTCACCACTGCCTGGATTTTCCCTTGCACTGTACTGTGTTACACCACCATTGATCAGCACTCAGCCCCGCCCCCTTAATATGCAGAAGATCCCAGAACTCGCAGGAATGTTCATGAGGTAAAACTTTTCACGTCTTGTAATTCTGGTGGACCCTCACTGCTGTGTTCCTGTGGTGGAACTTCTCATCAGAAATTATGCTACTTTAGAATGTAAAATGTTGTGACTGGCGAGTTGACAGACTGAGTGAATCCCGCTTAATTTTCTCAGAAACCTTGAGAGCATCTAACATGACCACTTCCTGGAGTGACCGCCTGCAGAAGCATGCTGAGCTGCCCGCCAACATGGACGGGGTGGCCATGAAGAAGTACCGGCGTGAGGCTCACCACAGGTTTGCCATGTCTTTCTGTTTCCACTTTGAAAGTTTGCAGTGCTACTGTGTGGCCGAGATGGAAATGGGCGGGGCAAAGGTCCCAGATCAGCCAGTAATGTGAAAGCAGCTTGAGACCCAGCACCTCCAGCTTTGATTGGGTAATGAAGCCATGAGTTATCATGCATATAGTTTCCTGTATACATGTACCTGCATGCTCTATAGTTTCTGAAACAAAATTACATGTGATCTCTGTAATGCATCCCATTGATCTGATTATCTGATTGAGCTGATTCTGTGCAAAATGCCCCCCCCCCCCTGTGAATTTGCAGCACTTCTGGTTTTCTGGTCACTGCAGAGACCTCTGATGTCAGACATCCTTTTCCTGCCTTTTACCAGTGTTGCTCCTTAAAACCATGAGAGAGGATATTTGCTGTGTACCTAGGCGTGGTGCAACTCCCACTGGTGCTGATGGTCAGCACAGTGTTGTCACAGCCTTTCTTCGGGAGATGAACCATGGCTGTTTGTTGCCTTGCTGATTTCTGTGTTCAGCTCAGTGTCCATAAAAGGTTGTTGAAGGAACAGAAGCTGGAGAAAGCTTGGCTTGCCTCAGCAGTGAGGTATCGATGGAGATGCACAGCACCCAGCATGATGTTGGTTTTACTTGAGTGGGATTATAAATCCAGATTCTTTCCAAGCATGTATGACGAGACTGAATCCTTTTCCTGAAGCTCTCTCTGTGGGCATGGTCAGGGCAGCGTCGTCTGACTATAGCAAAACCTTGATCACGACTTTGTGGACTTTGGTCTTTTCTTGGAATTGAGGAAGTTCTAAGGCTCCATAGTAAAAACCAGCTTGGAGAAGAAGATTTTCTGTTTGAGTGTATTCAAAGTGTTGGTCATGACAGTGAAGGAGATGGAGGGGGTCTCCCTCTGCTCCCTGCACATTTCTGCACCATCCTGCAGCTGGCTGACAGGTGACATGCAAAGAATTAAACCATCTATAAGTGATTATTTTTCTTTCTTAACATATTTCATACAATTGTCTATTTTTGATATGAAAGGTCACCTAATCAAGATGAGCACAACCACGTAAAGCTTTGACATTACCAAAGGAAGGTGTCTCAGGCCAAAGGAGCTACTGTGTCTCTCTTTGAACACTTCAGTTGGGAAATGAAATTGGAATTTTAAAGCATTTTTTTTTTGTTGACAATCTCAGTCTTGTTCACAAATCTGAGGAGAGAATTGATGAAGAAAAGGGTATGAATTGTTTATCTGTAACTTGATGACTCTGAAATGAGAAGCCACAAACAATTAATTGAATGGTTTTATCATTGTAAGAAGGACTTTGTTGATGTCTTAAACTGCAATTCTGCACAGGAGGATTTATGATGTGGTAATCTGAAAATGGTCATTTTTTTCTGCAATGCATATCCTGAAACAGCTTTGCCATATGTACCATTTGTGGACAACATAAGCACAGAAACTGTGATCCTGAATATTTACACGAAGGGTTCACTGAGCTCCTGTATGTTCCACAAAAGCTATGTTCATTCAAAAGCTGTCTCAAAATGTTTGGGAGTGTCTTTTACAAACTGGATGTAAGTATTTTGAATCTTAAGTTTCTGGTCCAACTGTTGGTAGCACCAACGGGAGGTGCCAGTGCATTAACGTACGTGCAGCAACATACAGCATGAGAGCTGGGACCTGTGATAATGCTGAATGTGTTTTCTATTGCCAAGCTTTCCAAAGGATCTGGCTCAAAAGCATCCTGCAATGAGGTATGACAGTCTTTCTGTTGTGTAAACTAACTGTTGTTCCTGAGTGTGGTGCTCGGTTGTCCATCTCTCCAGCTCTCATGCAAACTCCACCCAGACTGGCACCACAGTGTTCCTGCAGCCATCATTTAGAAACAAACGCAGAGAGCAGAGTTCCACTTCATGTTCCTCCTGGTTCAGTCCCATTTCCTCACTGGACCTGTCAGGAAATCTGATTCTTACTGCATCAATATTACATGAATTATCACAATATGAAAAGAAACTGAACAGTGAAGCGATCTTTCAAACCCAACATGTATAAGAGTAAGTTATAAATACGAAAGTAATCCTTGAAGCAGAAAATTCAGCTTGGCTCTCTCAACTTTCGAGAGTTGTGATGCTTTGACACCGCGGCCACTGTGGTCACTGTGGTCATGTGATTCATGGCACTTTGGCTGTAGGAGATCAGTGCTACATCAATCATTCAGGCTTAGTGATTGTTTCAGATGTTTAGTTGGAACTTACGTGGGTGGAAACAGTCTGCTACTCAGCTGACTTGCTCATGCTGCCACCAACGCTCTCCTGCTGATTAAGGGAGCTATCAATATGGGCAAAGTGGCTAACCGTTTAGCTGTTGTTAGTGGTAGTGACCTGGTGAGCGGTGTGTAATGTGAGTGTACATCAGCAACCTGGCAAGAGGGGGTTTCACCCTCCAGGAAGGAGCCACGGAGCTGTAACGTTGTGTTGTGCTCAGGTGGCTCTGGGTCATTTCTGGCACATTTTACACAAGGAACTAGAATTGTGCTATTTACTGCCAAACACATCAGCAATACTGGTCACTGTGAAAGCTGTATTCAACAGACTGAACTAAGAATTGTTTTGGGGAGATGTTGCACGCCCGACTTGAGGTCAAATCACCCGCAATTTACTCGTGCAAGTCCAGTTCCAAAAATTTTGGAATAGTATGTGAAGCCTACAGATTTCACAGCACACCAGACAATAAATCACTTGTTGAACAGTTTCCAGCTTATTTTCAACTAGATTTGATCGCGTGGAAGATTGGAACAGCTCCGGGTCTGTTCACCTGAGCTTTGTTTTAATGACACCTAAAGGGTTCACAATGTGTCTAAACATTCACAAAACTGCAGTATCCTCCTGCGAAGCCACACTGTCACAGAAGTTTCATCTCATGATGCGCCAAATGTTTTGAAGGCTCACTCAGAGTGACAGTCATCTACTGCAAATCTCAATCTGAACTGTCCTGCTCTTCGTGTCTGTTCGTCGTGATGCTCCTCTGTTTGTGCCTCACACACTGGAGTGTCTGTGTAACCTCACCAAGCTTTGGCTTGGTGCTTATCGTCATTCAACTTATATGGCAAGTTGATGATTAGCTGAATAACATAGTCACAGATGGATTCAGTCGTCGATCATTGCCATTAAGAAATCTTGCAAGACAGCGTAGTGCAATCTGCTGGGGCATTAGGGTGCACTGAAACTCCTCAGTTAGAACAAATTTACCCTAAATATGAGTTTGAAAGTAGAGAGAGATCCAGATTTTGGACTTTGGCTAATGGATCATACTGCAAAGGGCAGTCCAACAACTTGCTGTGGAAAAGCTGTGGTCAAATGTCAGCTGTGCTGAAGTATATTGAAATGGAATGCAAAAACTTTCAACAGAAGAGTGACTCAACATCCTTTTTTCATTTCCTGTTAGCACTTAAAGGTTCATGAGAATCTTCACAGTGACACTCTTGTTGCTGACAGCAGGTGCTCGTTTCATCACCATAACTTCTAGAGCAAGCTCTTTACAATCTTCTTCTTCCTTTAGAGCAGCTTTGAATTTTCTTCACTGATTTCTTCAACATCAAAATGAGTCATTTGTCGATAATTTGGAAGCTAATCTATCACCCTCAGCCTTCCCTCACAGGGGGGCATATTACTTGTCACATGACTATCTTCAGGCAGCAATCCAGCATTCCTTTGAGGTTTAATTATCTCACAATGAACTTTTATGGAGACTTCATTTTTGTAAAAAAAAACCATCACAAAACCCCAAAATATTTATGTGCTTGTAATTTTATAGTTTTTCTCATTTTAAAGTCTGATTTTGATGCGACTGGCATTTCAGTAAAGGAAATTCAATGATGGCAGAAGAAAACCTCCCATAATGTTTTGTCTATCTGCTTGTTTTTACCTTGTGTAATCAGTGTGCTGGTCATTACATCAGTGTGTCTTTAATAACTCCAGCTTCTCTGTACTTGTGTTGGATTATAGTAGTTAATACAGCTGAACCTATTGATGTGGTCAGTGAGTGAATAAATGTCTCAAAGCTATTCAATAGAAATACTGTTTCAGCTGATGAGTTGACTGATCGTTTTTATTGTCAGTAACTCGTTGACTATCAGAACAGTCCTTCATGTAAAGCTCAAATAGTCTGTACTGTTTACAGAGAGCAAAAGCTGGCGAGCTCATCAGAGCATCTAGAATGGTGATGATGTTTTAGTGGTCTTAATAACCAATCACAGAAAATCTCCTGAACATTTCTCTTTGAACCCTTAACACAGAAGTTGACTAATCGATAATAAAATCCTCAAAACTAATTAATAAAAAGCAGGTTGCTGGCTTAAAGATGTTGATCTCTGCAGGAAAGCTCTTTCTCTGAATACGTGTACACGTAAGTATGCATGCCATAAAATGGTTCTTGCTGATTTTCTATATTGTGTCACATCTTCTGTGTTTCACTGCATTATGATGTTGGTACAATGAACAATTGGTTAGGTCACAATTGGACTTGATAGCAGCAGAGTTTGCTGTTTGAGCTGAGAAATGTTGCTCCCTGTTTGACATGTGACTATTTGTGATGCTGTCCTTGTGGCGACTCTGAGCTCGGAGTCAACCTGCATGGTAACAACAGGAACTTTAGGTTCTCTGGCATTGTGGCTCACTGAATCTCGGGAAGTTTAAATGCCACTCAGATTGTGCAGTCTGTTCACAGGGTGACCAAGCTGCTCACAAAGTGTGTTGGCAGAAGTTTGGGGAAATGCCTTCTATCATTAAATCCTTATTTGTCCTCTTTCAGAGTCTTTGTTAATCGAAGCCTGGCCATGGAAAAGATCAAGTGTTTGGGGTTCGACATGGATTACACTCTGGCAGGTGGGTCCATGGACAACTCTTTGGTCTTCTTTAGGACTCCTGCTTCTGAAACATGTTATTTTCTGCCCGTGCCATGGGTGAACTTTTAAGGTCCTATGTGTACATTAATGGGATGCAACTTTTAATGGAAAATTGTATCACCGTGGACTTTATCTTCACAACATTACACTGACAACACAAGTATTGGGGCTGTCTTTGTTTTTTGCTGTAGTCTGACATCAAAACATCCGTATGAAGGAGATGCTCAACGCTTCAGCTTTTAATTAACATAGTTGTCTCCATCTGGTGCGTGTGTGAGTGCGTGCGTGCATGCGTGCGTTCGTGTGTGTGTGTGTGTGTGTGTGTGTGTGTGTGTGTGTGTGTGTGTGTGTGTGTGTGTGTGTGTGT
>JASSRZ010013489.1:6645-26912 GCA_032164315.1 Malacoctenus gilli | reverse complement strand
TATATATATTTATATTACATTTCCCACCCAAAATGAAAGTTCACAAAAACAGTTGTTTCAACTTTTTGAGCCCATAATTGTCATGATTAAATGGTATAAAAAATACCCAAGAATATCTTTTCCATCAGTGAAAGTAGCAGAACCTACTGATCTTTCGGTGATGCGGTATCTATTTCTGTTGAGTCTTTATCTGATCTGTCAGTGTGATGCTAAAGATCTGAGGGTGGGAGCTTAATGGGTTTACTTCCTCTGAGTCACAGAGTTGATGTCAAAAACCTGACCAATCCACTAGGTGGCGGCAGAGCAGCTTTTCTTAAAAGTACAATCGTCGTCGCTTCAGTGAGTTCCCGCCAAGGTTGAAATAAATATGAAATAAATTAGATTGGATAAGTCCAGAACCTGCTGTGTAGCGCAAGCGTTTCACAGCGTAGTGTCGTCCGCACAGTCGTCGGTCCTCCGTGGCGCTCAGCTCAGTCTGTATATGGCCTGAAGAGAAACACAAACACTCTATTATTCTCCTTCTTTTCAATTTAGCATTTACAGAGATGCACATACGTCAGTGCACATGTAACATCTGTGAGAAATGTAGACTGAAGCTTTACCCTTTGTATTAGAGACTCCAGTCTGTCAAAGAACTCAGTGGCCGCCTCCTTTGGATGTGAATCACAGGCTTGACAGGTGCTCTGAAACAAACATGTAGAGAGAAAAACGTTATTTTTTCGATGACTGATGAACAGCAGAAGGTGTCATTGACATATGTGCTTTCATCAGTCTTTTCTTAAACTCTTACCGTTGCATTTCCCGTGTCACAGAAGTCCAGTCCTCTGACCTGCGGTGGTGCAAAGAAACGCTCTCGTTAGTCTGGCACGAGATGACATCCTGCAGCAAAGCGGCCACGTTTTGTCGAGGTTCACTTACGGTGAGGTGGTGCTTCAGGCTCCTGTAGAGCTTCCTCGGCTTCCCCTCGGTGACGTTGAACTGAACCTGCATGTTGATCCGGTAGCACTGCAGAGCGGACAGGCAGCAGCAGTCCTGTGGTGAGGAGGGGAGAAGAGTTGAGAAGAGGGAAACCAAGTCTGTCGAGCTGTTTCTTGTCTCTCATAGAGACGAATTTTTTTGTGCACAATAGACGACTAAAAGCTTTTTCCAGTTTTTCCAGCCTTTCAAATTCACCATTATTACTTTTTCGAAGTGAATTTTAGGTTTCAGAAGTTCTGGAACATGCTCACCACATGTGTTCCTCTACAGTTGGGAGTTTTTTGGTTTTATTGTTTAAACTCAGGGAAAATTTCGTCCTTGTGAAAATGCCCTTTTGTGGTTTTTAATGGCAGCACCTTATTATTACTCATAACTTTCCAGTTTGATGATGCACATCCAGAAAAGAATGTTTTTGCACAGCCTGAAACTTGACAAGCTGAAGTTTCCATTGTTTTAGAGATACGTTTCTGTTCAGCAGGAATCCTCTGGGTGCCTTTTTTTTTCTTTTTTTATCAACAGAGGAGTTTTCCAAAAACCAAACGAGAACAGTAATGCCACAGGTGTTTTCCAAGTCAAACACTTGTTTCTCTTCAGTTTCAAGACTATGTGACACATGTGAACTCAGCCAGACGAGGTCAAACCACCGTTTCTTCTTAAAAATGTGGAAATGGTAGCTTTTTTGCATGAGATTAACTACGTCAATTTTTAAAAAGTTTTCTTGAATTCGCATGTTGGTTTTTGTGGAGGAAGCTCTTATTTGCACATGTAACCTGGAGTTTATGTCAGATTTGGTCTGACGGGCTTGCAGCGTTTAGTGAGGAAGTCATCGTGGGTTTTTTTGTTTTTTTTTCTGCCTGCTCACAGCTCGATTACTCATCACATTTCACTCGGCGGAAGCTGTGAGAAAATGACACGATGCTCTGAGCGCTGCTCTTGGTTTGACTCAGTCAGCTGCATGAGCCTGACAAGAAAAGGCGGCTCATGGAAGCTTACGAGCGACACAGACGATCCCAGAAAGCTAAACGTGAAGGAAACGACAGTTTGTTCCTTCCACAGAAAAGCTCGATTTTGACCCTGATGCTGTGATATTTAACCTTGTTTTGAAAGCACAAAAATCACATTTTTTATAAAGGTTGTGCAGGAAGTTACATCATTGAAAATAAATTTTTTAATCAAGAAAAAAAGATTTAGTTTACGTAAGTTTTTTTTGTTATTATTGAAATGATTTCTTATAACCACAAAATTTGAAGGGGAAAGGTAGTTTTGTTTCTGTATAGAAACAAATCATTTTTTGAGGTCTTTGGAAGATATTAACTTTTCAAAATTGGATCTTACTTTTCTTAATTTACTTTCAGCATTTCAATATTTTTATTTTGCCAGACCGATTTAAATGCAGTTCCTGCATGTTTCTCATTCAAATTTACTGAGTTTAAACTTGAATGTATCTCTGTTGGGCAGGTTTAACCCTTTGATTCCTGCCTCTCCAGCTGACGGTTTGCTCGTGACTTCACACGTCTTCTCGATGCACTCCTACAGCTCTCCGCACATGATAATTAGCAGCTACAGTAAGTGGGAGAGTCGCAATAATGAGTAAGCGACCACAAATATTAGATGTGGCTGTGCCCTTGCTGCCAATGTATTTCAAGCTGAGAGAAGTTCTTGCTCTTACCTCAATGTTCTGTGGTGGAGTGTTCAGCATCTGCTGGTTGTGCTGCAAGAGAGAGACGCAGATTGAACAGATTGTTTTTTTTTTTGCAAAGAGACCTGCTGTTAAAGCCAGTGGATCTGAAGCAGTTCAACTCACCTGAAGGCTCTGCTTGACGTCTTTGAGCTGCCTCAGGACTTCGGTCAGTTTCCGCCTCTCCCTGCTTCTGTCGCTCTTGCTCGCCGACGTCCCGGCCGGTGCGCAGCAGAAAAATGCTGCAAGGAGGCAAAAACACAGCAGCTTCATCCTGTCGTCGTCGTCGTGTGTGCGGTTCGGCTGGCACCAGGTTCGCCTGAAGGTGCTTCAAGGTTTTACTGGGAGTGCAGATGCTGGTGTGGCTTACCTTTTTATAGTTATCCCAGGGGACACAGGAAAACCACTCGATCAGAGCTGGAAAGAGGCAGAAACTCTGAGTGAAACTTTCTTTTCCACTGGCAGTCACCGCGGCGTGATGCGAGTGTGTCGTCAAGCCGCGCGTGCGTGGGGCCCTATAGATGCGAACGCGTGTGAACGTAAAAAAAACCTGCGCGAGAGCAGCCGACAGGAAACGACAGGGACACGGCACTTCCCATTTTCACTTTGAATCAACGGAGCCGCAAGCTCCGTCGTGTCATAGGTAGCCGCCGTAGGTGTGGTGCCGACAACCTGGTCGCGTTCATTGCATCATGGACACCCACACAAACACGCGGGGCGCGTGGCAACAACAGGAAGTCCTTTATTAGGTCTTATCTAATGGTGAAGTGAGAACGGATCCGACGACGACCCCTCGCTCCGTTTGGTGTCATCACACTTCTTGTCGTTGTTCTTCGGGGTGCCTTTTCTCTTGCTTACTTTCGATATTTCACTTTCGTCCCTGTGCGGCGGCGGCGTCCACTTTCACGCGGAACGGTTTTTGCATCGAGAGCGGCGTTGACCATGTGACGCCACTTTGAACTAGTTTCGCAGAAAAATGTGCAGTAACCCATTTTCTCAGCACAATTTGGGTTTAACTGTTTCCACAAACCTGCATTTGGGGAATGGAAGAAATATGTTTAACAAAAACAAGACAACTTTTCACAACCCTTCGAAGTGAATTTAAGTGTCAGTTTGTTTTCTTTTTTTTTAGATTAAAATTGTTACTCTGACATTTTCAGGTGCTTTTTCTTTTATATTATCAAATGAAAATCTGCAAATAATAGTAAATTAATTTTTTTATCTTTCTTAATGATGAAATTTCAACAAACTTTAATTAAAAAAAAAGGTTGAAGGCCTTTTTTCTTGCTTTTCTTGCCAAACTTTATTCGTCACTGACCTATTTATCAAGCTTCAGTGGAGTTTTTGGCACACATTGTTTTTCAATGAAAACAAACAGCTGGTTGCTACACAGTTATGAACATATGCGTGTAGAAAATGACTCCTCCACTTCTATCACCCCCTCTTATGTGTGGGCCTGCACCCGTATTAGTGTGACCAACTTTTTCGCTTCATCGTGACGAACTAACGTCGCACATCCGACCGCCGCGTCGCCTTCTCACCGACACGAGAGCTCGTGATTCAAAAACCACGATTCACGACGTTTGCGCGGATGCTTCACGTCCCTGCGTGTGAAGCATCCAGGCCTAATGCAACTTGCACAAAGCTGTCCTGTCTTGAGTGTTGTGTTTAGGTCCCAGTCTGACCTGAGGCCAGTTATTGTCGCACACACTGAGTTACGTTTTGCATACAAGCGCACACAGCAGCGGGAGGAATATTGGTATAAAATGCATCACAAGTTTATGTCCACTTGACAGTGATCGTGCACAAAGTCTCTGAAGAATTTGGATACGTTGTTCAACATAAATACAGTCAAAACTGCATACAGTTCATAAGTTTATCGAACCACTTTCTCGTCGTGTTTTCTGATATTTTTTTAACAAATGCCAGTTAAACTCAATTTCAACCAATCAATGAAACCTGCTGCGTTTTCAGGGAGCCATCAATGTAAAGTTGGCTTGAAAATATCCCAGAGTAGTTCATCAGTCACCGTCATCAGCCCACAGTGGCGCTGCACGTTCTGGAAAGTTGCGTTGCGTCGCAGGAGTTTGCCCCTGTGCAAGTCATTCTCCACCTCTGTCTCTCTCGCTCTCTCTGCCTCGTCAGTGTTTGCGCACACGTCTCATCCACGCGCAATCTTCTCCATCTGTCGCCAGCCAGGCAGTGGAGAGGAAGTGCGAGTGAGACCGAAAGAGAACCCCCCCCCCTCTCTCTCTCGTCCCCGGCGGCTCTCTCCTTCTCTCTTTCTCTGTGTCAGCACGAGGAAAGAGGTGGGTGGGGGCTCCGGCTGGTCTCTGCGGCGCATCAGCCTCGGGCTCCCAGCTCGTCAGGAGTCCCCTCACTGACGGAAGGGAAAGTTTGTTCTCCGGCGGAGTCGAAATTCTCGAGATTTTCCTCCCCCCCCCAATAGCCTGCAAAAATTGACCTTGTATGAGTCCATCTGAGTGTGTTAAACACTGGTATTTATAACACTGTGGGGACCCAGATGAGCTCCCAGTCACACTTTGGTGGTGGTTGAGGTTTGAGCTGTAAATCCTCAGAAAGTGATTGTTAAATCTTTGAAACGAAGAGGTTTTTTGCTCTTCCAGCTAACGCCAGTTTATTAGAATGCATACATCAGAAAATGAAAAATTTTTATATACTTTTAAAAAAAAAACGTGAGTGGTAAAGGTGCAGCTCAACTCCTGTCAACTGTATGCACCTAAAACTAACTATTCAATCTTATTTGGCCGTTATTGATAAAGTTTTTCTGTTTTTGAAACAAGTGGTGATGATCATCTGGTGATGCTTTGTGTCGAACACTGGTCCTAATTTGGACCGAACTGATTTTTTTTTTTTTTTTTTTTTTAACCAACGATTTGTCTGAAAGGTTTCTGCCAGCGGCAGTGAGCTCGCCAAGAGTCTGCGTGAACTCTCAGCAGGACACGAACTGTATATTTTTAGCTCTATATGTTCTCAAAAAGAGGAACTTGTATTTAAACACTGCAGACAACTACGAGCAGAGAGGCTATACAAGTGCGACATGTACTCGGTTGTATGTTGGTAGTTTCACTACTCTGTCAGTTTTTTTCCAATTGTTTTTTTTTGTCATTTGGAGAACAAACGAGTTTTTGGTTTACAGTATTTCTGAAAAGACACCATCGGTCCACCAAGGGTCTTTTTTTCTTGTTGGTTCTATAGTTTAATTCAGCAGAACCTTCCCACCAAAGCGGCATACAACACAAGGAATTCGGTTTTGGTGATGACTGAAGCTCTCAGTTCGGCTGACTGAGAGTTTGTCACTGGTGCACCTGCGAGAGCTGTCCTATGTTGTCAGCCAGTGTGTTAAACGCAGTGCGACATGTGTGACTTGCAGAGAAGCCCCCCCCTCCCCTCCCCACAGCAGCGTGAACGCCTACAGAGGGGAAGGCAACAGCGGCGAGAGAGAAGCCAAACACACAGAACAGCAAAAGACATGTTTGGTTTTTTTCCTTAGACGTTCAAGTTGAGAAAATTTCACGTAATTGTAGGAATGAATTGGACTTCATGCCTCGATTTGCCTGAACGTGTCTTTGACTTTTAGGCTTCGTCTGCACAAGGATGCGCTTCTTCACGTGGACGCTGGTCTCTGCGTTTCCAAGTGTTTCTGTCGCGAGAATGATGTTAACCTTTCTGCAATGTGTTAATGAATGAAGGGTGTCATGAAAGGCACTTGTGTGAATTTCGCCAAACATGCCTTGGTGTGTGGGTGTGATTTAAGAGAAGCATTAGTCATGTTTCTCTTCCAGTCTGACAGTTGAGTCCTGAGTGCGAGCTGGGCGACAGAGATCGCGAAGCCGGCTTCACGCCACGCTTCACACTATCAGGCAGATTTGTTTACCTCGTCTTAATTATGCTGTTTACTTCCTGCCCGCACTCGCCGTAGTATTATTTCCTACACTGCGGTGTCCCCCTTTGTGAGAACACTTTGCATTTTTTTCAGGTGGCGAGGCGAGTGGGCGCCAGGGGTCTGAAAGCTTGCACGAAAAAACAAACAGATCCACACCACAGCGTTCGAGCTTTGGCGAACGCGTGAAATCCCAGTCAACAGCCCCCGAAAGCAAAACCACCTTTTTAGACACACATGGTAAAAGGAGGCGATTCCCAGTAAATGGGAAAAGCAAACGTGCTGTGATATTACCGTAAGCGTACAGGAAGAGGAGCGACAGAAAGCCGTGGGTGGGGGAACCCCTCTCTCGGCCCTGTTCAGTGGTACTACGGGACGGGCAAACGTCACTTGTTTATCGTGACTTTTTTTTTTTTTCACTGTTGTTATGACTGACAACAAAGAGAGTATTTTATCTGATTTTTTGTTTTTTCGATTGTCGATCACCGGCGTTTGCTCAAGTCGAGCGCGCTGGTTTAAGCAGAGGTCCGCCTGCACGACGGGGAACTTCGCTCTTTTTGCTGCTCGAGATGAAACGATCCTTTGTGTCACGCAGCAAAAGAGAGTCCGACGCGCTTCGTTATCGACCGAGTGAATTAAAAACGTGACTGAGGGATAAAAAAGAAATAAAAGAAGCTTTTCCTCCACGTTCATAGACATGTTTTCTCGATAGGTAATTTTTAAATCCCCATCAAAGTCACAAAGTGATGATGTTGCCGTGGCCGACTTACAGCTGTTGTCTGTTTTGGCCAGTTCGACAATTTTTTCAGCTGACATCACATCAAAATATACAATCTCACCCACAATTTCCTTCTTTTGTAAGAATAATTGAGTGCAATTCTCAAGTAAATGGTAAACAAAAACAAAACCATGAATTATTTTTTGGAGCTATTTTACCACAGTTGCTTTGAGGTCTTAAGTTTATTTCGTCCCCTCTGGTCTGTTTCTAATATTAGGGAATTTACCAAATCAGATGAACTTCTCTGCCAACTTTTGCTTCAATGTAGCAAAAGAACAAAAAGTGTTGAAAACAAGTTTCAGCTCTCGGCTACCAACACCACACTGAAACTGTCGTGTGTGTCCCGTCCCCCCCCCCCTTGCTGTTTTATTTTCATATAATTTTTCAGATATATTTCTTGTGTTTCCATCAAATTCATGAATTTGTTGACAGAAGCAAGAACTTGCTGAGTTGCCAGAATTGTTTTCACTCTCGCCCGATGGAGAAGATCTCAGGAGAGGCCGTGTGTCTCTCAACCATTCGTCTCATCAAGCATATTTGTGGCAGAAATTTAACAACAAACAATTTAGGAGGCTTCATTTGTGCTTTGAAAGAGTTTTGGTAACAAGGCAGTGCAATTTAACTTATGATGGGAACATGCTGTTTATTCTTTATCTGGCAACCGCAAAATACCTACTTATGTATCAAAAAAAGACATATAATCATAATTAAAAAACACATTGCTTTATATGAATGGCAACTTAAGACACTGCTTTTTTGCTTCAATTATCCACAGCAGTTTGTAAATTATTTAGATTTATAAATTAAAAAAATAAAACACACAGAAACCGGTCAACAAAACGACAGCGTACCTCGTTTTCAATGACCTATTTTTGGCAGAATATTTTTAAGGCAATACAAGCTAAAGTTTTGCAGAGCCACATCATTGGCTGAACGTGGAGGCTCGTGAGAGGATTGGTGTTCTGTTCAGTTTGCTGAGTGTGCTCTATGTGGCCTGAGCTGCTCTTTGTTTTCCCCTCCTCGCTCCACACACCTAAATGTCTCGTGGGCCTCAGGTGATTGGCTGAGAGGAGGGAAGCAGCCTGAGCCTCCAAATGTGCAGCGGAGTCTGCTGAGAGCTTTAGTGACCACCAAAGTTGTCATTACTGACACATTTAGAAAAGATGGAATAAAGCAGAAGAACGCAAAGACAAAGCAGCAACTAAACCAGTGAAAGAGCTCCAATGACTCTAAAAGTATCTATCTATCTATCTATCTATCTATCTATCTATCTATCTATCTATCTGTCTATCTGTCTATCTGTTACGTCATAAATACAAAAGAGGCAAAACGTACCCTTGCTGCTCTTCGCTTCTTCTCGCCACACTGACTGTAACTACTTCTTTTTCTTCTACTTGTCCCACTCGGAGTGGGCTCTTGTTATCAGGTCGTCAGCATGGTGGTGACACATCTTTTGACCTTTAAAGGGTTAATAAGGCGCTCACATCTCACCAGCGAAAGGCCAGGCGGCGCCGAGCTGTTTTGGAAATTGATCACAGCGTCTGGGAAGAGCGAGGCGAGGCGAGCGGCGGAGCAGTGGGAGTAGCGAGCGGCTGGCGTCGAGCGCTGGCTGTTTAACCACAGCGGCAGGGGAATAACAACCAGCCGAGGGGGCTGCGAGGAAATTAAAAGGCCGTGAAACCACCAGTGTATCAGAGCGGCGGGCTCCTGATTGGAAAAGGCGCACGTCAAGATCAACACATGCACCGCAGTGAGCTCGCCAAGCCGCGTCCACCTGCAAAAAGCTTGTAACTCCAAGCCACGAATATTGACAAGGTACTTTTAAAGTACCTACTTGGTGGGGGTTCCAAACAACCTGACCAAACGTGACATCCAAAGACCGGACTGGCCAGTGACTGCTGCCAACGGAACCAGCCATGAAGGCTCCATTCGCGTCAGTCAAACCCAGCTTGGTGGAATATCAGCTGAGACGGTTGGATCGGAGCCACTTCTCGGAAATTCCCAGTTTGCAAACTCTGTGAAATACGAGGAGCTTTTCTGACAGTGTTCAGGCAGAGTTCGGAAGGTCACACGTAAAACGGGAGCGTCCGCTCAAAGCGAGCTTCAGCCGTGTTTCAGGTGCCACCCGCAAGGTGTCCTTTGAACTCCGAGACGCTGGATGAATTTGAGTCATTTCGAGTGAGCTCGCCGACAGCTTTTCGATCGCTGGCCTTTTGATTTGTCTCAGCACGTTTCAATTTTAAATTTCAGCTCACCGCCTGAGCAAAACGTGACGGATTCTTAACATTTCTGCGTTCAGTCGTCAAAATTGTTTATTTCGTGCAGATCTCGTCAGATCTTTTTTCTGGAGAAGAAATACTCAGTTAGGAGAAATTTTTCCGACGAATTGGGCTTGTTTTTTTGTGTGCTTTTTCTTGTTTGTCTTGCGTGGAATGTATCTCAAAAACAAAAGATCACCGCATCTTGGGAGAAGGTGTTTCATACTTTCCACCTGACCGTCAAAACGCACAGGTTAGCGCAACTTTCACAATCAGTGGCAAGCATCCTCCAAATAATCGAGCCTCGTCTGACGGTTCGGAAAAACACGTCACGACAATATCCTGTTTATTTCACCGAGGTTCGACGTTTTGGCCTGAACCAGACTTCCGCCGTACTCTGCAATTAATCAGCGGGAGCGTCTTTCCTATAAGCAGGTCTCAATAATGTGGCACTTCGAGAAAAAAAAGCCAAAAAAACAACCCTGCTTCAGTGGCAGGTCGCATGAAGTGAGAGTGACTTTTACTGCGTTACTCATCTCAACTTCGCGCTCGTCATTCCCGTCTACAGTCACATAATTCAGGTTAGTCTAGGCGGACTTAGTCAGACGACTTTCACTGTCTGGTGGATCTTCAGTGAACGCTCTGTGCTGTTACACAACATGCAACAACAAACAAGTCTTCTCCTTTTATTGCGTGTTTGAATAAGAATTTTCTCGACAGCAGACGGAAAGTCCGATGAAATATATTTATTTGTCTCGCAGTGTAGAAAAATCTGTGCAAAGATACAGAAAGTTAAAATATCTATTTACAAGTAAAAGCAAGCATCCTAACTACTTCCCCTCACTTTGGGGTGGGGAGAAAAAAGCTACCAAATGAACCGTTTCCAAGAGGGTTGAAGGCAAACGCGTGTCACGGGGGCCCCGGGATCAATAAAGGTTGGTCTTCTTCATGATGCGCAGGAACTCCTGTTCGTTGACCTCGCCGTCCCCGTCTCGGTCTGCCTCGTCGATCATCTCCTGCAGAAGGTGAACAAAAGTGAAGCGGTGACGGACTGACGTGCGTCCCACAGAGAAGCTGATCCCAAGAAAAAGGTGTTGGTGATCAGTCTATCAGTAAAATAGCTCCTATCTGGAAACTTCGAGTGATTCATTGTTAATGGGAGTATAATAAAAATGCAGGAGCTGGAAGAAAAGAAATGTGTCTTGCATGTTAATTACACACAAACTGACTCAGTCAAGTCAAAAGATGATCAATCGTGTTGAATTAGTGGAGTAGAGCTCAGAAAAACAAGGTCTGTTCTCCAACTTCAAGAAAAGAGCGTAGTAGCAGGTGCAACTTGGTTTTCACCCAAAATCCAAGAATAATGATTGTCCACAATATGACGGTTTCTCTGCACCTAAAGTAGAATCTTAAAAATAGAAGTTTGACTGACACAGAAAAATCAACAGGAGTCAAAAATGTGTATGCGACGTCTTACCCATGATCAGTACAAGTCTGACCTCTGACCCACAGACCCTGATTGGTCTTTCAATTCAGTCTCCGGGCACCCCCCCCCCCCCCCAGGATCAAAGCTGTATCATGATGAGCTCTCGTACCTTGAGCTCCTCGTCCGTGAGGTTTTCCCCCAGCTCTTTGGCCACTCTCTTGAGGTTTTTGAAGGAGATCTTCCCCGTGCAGTCATCGTCGAACAGCCGGAAAGCTTTTAAAATCTCCTCCTTGGAGTCCTTTTCACTCTGATAGCATTCACAAAAAACACAAGATGCGTCGTGGTCAGAGTGGCCCGATTAAACTCTCACAGATTGGGCAAAAACTACTTATGTGGTCGTTTAAAACTGCATTTACCAGACGATCGCAATTGGACACTGAGATATAAAATATTCTTTATAAAACACAGACATTAAAAGTGGAAGGCCGACTGAAGTGTAGTTAGTTAATATTGTTTTTCTGACCTAAAACTGCTGCACAAACAACATGCAATCACTTGGATGGAAACGTTATCTTCACATAGGAATCTCTGGTGACAGGAAAACTAAGTCCTATTTTTGTCTGCTTCCAAGTAAATACGCTGAACTTCGGGGGAAGAAGTTTTCAAGTTGTTTCTAACTGATAAAAACAGAAAGGAAAAAAAAACCCTGCTCACCATTTTCTGTGTCATCATACTGAGGAAATCATCAAAGTCGATGGTTCCGGAGTTCTCCTTATCGATGTCTGCGATCATCTTCTTGATTTCTTCCTTCTTCGGCTCGAAGCCCAGAGCCCTCATGGCCACCTGCGCGCACAACGGCAACACACACGGGGCTGAGGGAGCCTGCTGGCGGGCTGCTTATCCAGCCTCGTCTCAATGCACATGTTTTTCCTCCAATTCATAAAGCCGATGAATAAAGACGAACCTTGAGCTCCTTCACGTCTATCGTCCCGGTCCCGTCGGCGTCGAAGAGGTCGAAAGCCTCTTTAATTTCTTGTTTTTGCTCCTCCGTCAGGTCGGTTTTCATACTCGTTTTTTTCCGTTGGCTCGTCGAAGGAGCTGGTTTTCGGTAACTTGAAGCCTAAAAGATATGCCACATAGTGTTTCACTTGGTTACGAGGCCATTAAATTAAAGACATTTTGTTTGTTTGAGTTCAATACACGAGTAGTTACTCTCATGCTAACTGTTCTCCACATCCTGCTCAACGGGGCCACAAATATACAAGTTTGCAAACTACTATTGACTGATTCTGACGAGTATTACAACAATTTAAGTTAAATTCACAAACGTACGGTGTTTATAGCACAAAAAAGCATAAAAATATACCATTGAGATATGAAGTCCAGCCAACAAAGTTTTGTAACGTGTTCGATGATCGGATGTCAACAAAGCAGGCAGCAACGGCTCGACTCTTCCTGACAACCGTCGTAGAAAACAACCAATCAATACAAAGAATACAGCGAGAAGCTAGAAATCAGCCAATCACAAAAAAGCAGAAGGCGGGCCATAACCGTGTCCACCAATTGCCAGAACGGTTTCTGGTCGCGTAGCAACCAGAAACTACGCATGCGCAATGCTGAATAGTGTAAGCTTGACGACAGAGGACGGGAGTGCTGCAGCGCCTGTCACACAAAAGCAGGTAATATCATACCATTTGTGAATCAAAAGCAATTAACTTAACTGCAGACGGGCAGTTTGTTGTACGTTTACTTTTTTATAGATTGTAAGCGTTTGTAAATAAAGGTTATCCTTTCAAAACATTAGCTTTTAAACTTATCCTGCAAGCTGCTTCAGGTTCAGGCGCGGTGCTGTTTGTCGCTAACTTACTAACGGTAAACGAGTCCGTCAACATTTATGTAAATAAAATAAGACAAAACACAACACAATTATAGTCCGTAGTTCTTTTTTCAAACATGACTCACAGCACGAAATCCATGGAGGTCATTTCCATTGGATTATTTTCTACTAAAATCCTTAAAACTCAACTTGAAGTATTTCTCCATTTTTTCCTCAATCCAGGTGACTTGAATGATGCTGTAGAGCATGATTGTAAACAATCGTCAACATGTTGGACTGCAGAAGCTCTCCGCACTCTCAGCTGTCTCACGCGGCTCCTTGGGACCCTGTAAGAGGTGGAAGTTCGTCAGCGACGACCGCGGCGAAGAGTCGGTTCTCGTGTGCTCGTGCCACCGCATCCTTGAAAACCTGGAGCTGTCCTGTCCGGTCGGCCAGCTGGTTTATGAGACGGTGAAAGCCCACCAGGCGGTCTACCGCACCGGGTCCGGGTGCTTGCTGTTCCTGGCCGGAGCGTGGAGCCGCGCTGCAATGGCCTGTCTTCACAGGGGGATATCCGTCGCGCACATCATCTCGGCTATGTCCGAAGGGATGGAGTCGTGCCTGGATGTGTGCAGGAAATGCTCTATTTCGCTGGACGACGTCGCCAGGCTGACGCCACTAGAAAAAGACATTGAAGACCCACTAACTTCAGAACTTCAGCTCGCAAATAAACCCAACATGGAGGCTTCACAGGCATCACAACACATGCAAGGAACACAGGTGGAGGGGAAGTCACTAAAAAACAGTACACAAAGAAAAATAAAGCTCAGCAGACACTTCTGCGAAAGCAAGTCTGAAGACTCCTCCAACGTGACGCACGCTGCTCCGCCGAGGCCTCTGGACGTCGCGCACGTCGCTCAGGGATTGAGCCACGGTTGTGAGGACACGATGACGCTGGCGCTCGCAGCCGCTCAGATGCAGTCGAGAACCCGCCGCGAGCCCGTCGGCCCTCCGATGTTGGACGTTTCCAAAGTGATGACCTGTCTCGTCCCCGGTTTGTCAGAGGAGCAGTCCCACGTTGTTCCGGGCTGCGTCGTTCTGCTGTCGGACGAGCAAACCCTGCTCACGCGTCGCCTGATGGGACGGGAGCTAAAGGTCGCTCTCATCACCGGGGACCTGTCAGACACTTACCGCCACCTGGGCTTCAGGAGACCAACGGGTATACAGAGGGTGAGCGAACATTTGGCGGGTTCGAGCAGCGAGGAAGACTGGGTGGAAAGAGTCGGGGCTCTCCTGTCGAGCCTGGACGTGAACGTGGTACTCGTCGGCGGGCACGCGTGCGAGAAGGTGATTCAGCGCTGCCGGAGACATCGGATCCTCGTGGTCGAGAGAGTGAAGGTTTCCATTCTGGAAGCGTTCGCTGACTCAACCGGGGCCCTTCCAGTCTCCTACGCCACACAGCTGAGCCGGCGCTGTGTCGGCGCCGGGGCCACGGTCGCGATATGGAGGGACCTGGGCGGCGGAGGCGGCACGAGGCCTTCCGCAGCTGTCAACATTTGCCCCGGTGGCAGCAGCCCATTGGTCACGGCGGTCCTCACCGGCTTCCTACGAGACAGGCTGCTGGCGGTGGAGGACCAGTTCTGGGCCTGCGCCCACCGCTTGCACCTCGCGCTGGAGGACGGGGCCCTGCTGCCCGGCGCCGGGAGGACGGAAATGCTTTGTGTTCATCACCTCCTCGCGCAAGCCGAGCGCCACGCTGCGACCGACGGCCTCGAACCGCGAACCAAAACCTGGAAAGCGGCGAACCCCTACCGGGGTGTGGTGTTGCAGCTAATGGCCGACGCTCTGGTGGATTACGTGTCAGCCGTCATGGTGAACACTGGAAGGTTTTCGGAAGTTCAGGCCAGGACTTTGTTGAACCGACGGCTGCGGGACTTAAAGGGGCAGCAAGGCGTCGCCGCAAACTCGGTACACGTCTTCTTAGAAGGCGCTAAACAGGCGGGCGGGGTTTCTTCCGCAAGGGAACCGGATCGAGCGCTGGCAGTGGAGGTCTACGATAATCTGAGTGTGAAGCAGGAAGCCTGGAGGAAGGCCCTCGATGTGGTCTTTCTGGTGCTGCAGACCGATGCAGAGGTCATCACAGGCGTGGGCCAAGACACAGACACAGCCAAGCAGAATCTAATGCTGTTATAAGGCACCAGGAGCATCTCCACTGACGTTTACAGCCTCTCTGGGAGCTTCCCTGCACTAACTTGGGAAAAAGTTTACTTTTCATCGATTGAGTGGCACTAAAATCAACTTTTGCAAAGTTGCTTTGCGTCCTGTTTTCCCACCACATGGGGGAGACACGAGCATTGGTTTGCACAAATAAGAACAGAATCCCAGAAGTTCAGAGAAACATTCATGCTGCTGCAATCCAGCCTGTGTTTCATGCATTGCACACTGAAGGTGTTTGAAAGGCGAATCCACGAGAAAGATTTGTTGACTTGTTTTGACTGTATAAGCTCATCTCAGCTGATGCTCGTTGAAGAAAAAGGCCGACACACACACCTTGTCTGTGTCCATAGTTTTACCAGAGAACTTTCAAAATAAAAGGAAATATTTTGTAATCTTTATCTTCTCCTGCTTCTTGAACTTGAAGTTTAGTGCTGCTTGGACATTTTGTGGTGTCCTCGCACTGGACTGGACTGCAGCTCTGCCTTCTCTGCCAGCTGAGGGGGGGGGGGGGGGGGGTCTGACCTTTTTGCCACAATAGGAAGGCTTGAAGGGAAAATTACACCTCCAGACACGAGTAAATGTTTCTGGACACGTCCTATTAGCCCCTGTCCACTTAAATGAAAGTCCAACTTCCAGGAAAAACTGTTTTGATAGCCTCGTACTTGATGTGAATTCAAAATGTAGAGGGCTGGATGGTGTGCTTTAAAAGCAATCTGACTGATCTTTGCTGAAGTTTAAGAAATAAACAACATTTCTAAGAGGCTAAGAGTGAGACGCATGCCGCTTGTTGTTTTCACGGTTTTCCTGTTGCGCGTCTTGTGTTTCGGTGGTGTCAGGTGTAACGCTACGTGGGACCTTCCATTTCCTCCGAGGTCCTCCGCGCGTGTCACGCCGCCTCCTAAAAATAGCCCAAGTGAAATAAAAATTGTCATGAGGGCACCACAGCGCAGCCATAGCAGTCCTGACTGGGGCATTACTCAGCGTTGGTGCGGCAACGAGGGGGCCGCTGTGTGACATAACCCTCAAGCAAACACCGGGGAGGAAACGGCGAACGGCGGGTGACACATCAGAGGGTTCGGGGGACGGGTGGACGTTTCGCCGCGCGCGTCTGGGTTTCGTCTGCACCAGTGTGTGGACACCGTTGTAAAGCTCCCAACTTCTCTCTTGGCAGCAGCGAATGTTAATGTTGGCCGGACGAGAAGCAAACCGAGTGTTTTTCGATGTAAAACAAGGTGGAGGGAGGTGACTCCTGTTGATTTAGGCCTGTTGGAAAACAGCAAAACAAAAGAGTTTTTTATTCATTTCTACGTCTGCTCAATTAAGCTTAACTTTCCGGCACTTGTGCTCATAAGCGGCTTTCAGGTGTGCACGTAAAATTATCAGGGTGGAAACTGGAACTATGACTGACACAGGAATTTTTCACGGGCTCTATTTTTAGAGAGTAAAACCACAAGCAAACCATAAATCTTGTCCCTACTCACCTCCGGCTTTCTTACTATCTGTCGCACTATTTGCGTTGTACATATTTCCAACGCCAGCGTGACACACAGCCGCCTCCTGTTTAAGTCTCGCGCTGACTGGCTAATAAAGCTACGAGTGCCATGCGTCAGCCGGGCCTCGAGTTTTACACAAAAATGGGTTGTGGAAGTGGTCGAATTGAGAAGATCTCTAACCCATTAAAACATTCTTTTTTTTATTACAGATGAGAATAATTTGTTTTCTGCACTCTCAGTGCTGACAAAGTAAAATGTCATGAAGCAATTAAAATCGCAAAAAATTGTTGATATAAAATGATACATATGGCATTAGTCTTTAGGGGCAAAGTCTGTTAATAGTATAAAAATGTTGAGGAGTACACAATCGCCTAAAGATGCAGCCTGACATTGAAGGGATGGAAACTGTTGGACAACATTTGTTCGTTGCAAAATCATGTTGATGAATGAAGGTCAGAAGTAAGCATAAGTGCATCAGTACACGGATCTTCGTCTCCCTTCTCTGTGAGGTTTGTGCATTGTGACTGTTCTCTCCTCCTCAGCTCAAATTCAAGTTTGTAAGGTTATAACTAGCTCCAAATTGTAGCTCTCTGGTGGACACGTTTGCGTTCACCTCTTGCGAGGAGGGATCATAGTTTGCTTGGTTACGACACAGATACTGGGTGGGCCGTAGCTCTCTATAGCGTTCTTGGGGGACTCCAGAGCTCAACTCTTTTCGACTGACTTTTGCAGTGTGTTTTGTTGTCTATTTTTGGGGGGGTTTTCAGCTCTCGCCCTCGGTCGGATGTCTGACTCCTCGCTGACATCGGCGTGATGTCAACCAGAGCGCAGCTGCCTCTGTTCTGACCCAGAACAGAGGTTCTGTCAGATGTGGCGAGCGTCATCCAGATGCACTGACCATGGAGTGCCTGTTATTACCCCACAACGCCCCGACTTTGTGGGCCCTCCGAATCGTGAGGAAGAAACAGATTCTGTATGAATCACTTCCCTCGCCGGTCCTGCATGCAGCCGGTTTGTTGCTTGCCAGAAGAAGCCGTCAGACCCGCTTTCTTCGGAGGCCTCGTCTCTGTATTTCCACATAATGAATGAAAACACTGGTTCAGTACACACGCTTGCTGCTGCTGCTGCATACAGGAGCTCAGTGACACGGTCCAAGCTGCACGCCCCCCCCCCCCTTCCTTGCCCTCCTCTCTCCTTTCAAGACTTCTGCTGGGTTGGTTGGTTGGTTGGTTAAATCACGGAGCGTTAGTGGGCGTGAGCAGGGGAGTGCGTGTGTGAGCGCTGGTGCTCCGAGGGCGCATGCGAACTGAGGCCCAAAAGGGAAAGCCTTCCGCACAGATCCAAGCCAGCTGCCTTGCTCCAAACACTTCACTGCAGGAAGACCGGGAGGGAGAAGAAACCTGCATACATCGCCGCCCCCCCCCCTCCCACCCCACCGCCAGTGTACTTAAAGTACACCGCCAAAAGGAGCTGCCAGCTCCACGAGCAGCCGCCGAAGCGCTACAGATGGCAGAGTTTGACCCTCGCTCTTAGTTGGGAGCCATTCTGCCGCAGATCCTCAAGGCTGGGGTGGGGGGGGGCAATTGCAGCCCTCGCAGGGGGGTGGGGGGGCGCCGTTCGGGCAGACTGACATCTGAGGTTAAGCTGTGAAGGTCCGTGGAGGAGGGGGGAGGAGGGAACGGGGCAGCCAGTGGGAGGTGGGAGGCCGCGGAGGGGGCTCCCGCAACTACTTCAGAGGGCGACGCAAGGAGTTGCCAGGGAGCGGGAGAGAGAGGCGGCGATGGCCACGGGAGGAATCACCACCCTTCCCCCCACACCTGAAGACGGCGGCAGCGGCGGCTTCCCTCCCGGCGCCTTCAAGGACCCCAAAAGGCTGTACTGTAAAAACGGGGGCTTCTTCTTGAGGATTAGGTCCGACGGGGGAGTGGACGGAATCCGGGAGAAAAGCGACCCCCACAGTAAGTACTGCCAGTCCCCCCCTTTTCCTCCCCGCCGCCCCCCCCCCCTCTCCTTGCTTTGCACACAATGCTTCCTTATGCTGTTTGAATATGCAACAGCGGTGGAACGAGGTAGATTTTCCAGCTTGCTGAGGTCCTTTTTTTTTCTTCTTCCTTCTCTCCACTTGAAAACACGACCGCCATGTAATGCTGCTGGGTTACTTGTGGAAAGTATAATAACTCTGCACTGACAGAAGTACACCTCAAGTTTCCTTGATGAGCGAGAGAGCTTTATTAGAATACGCAGGATGTTTTCGGATCCCCGCGCTGAGTCACAAGCCGTTCACGCCGGGTGGTTTACGTCACGCGCAACACAGCACAACAAGGGCCCCGCGGGCCAAAAGGAGGGAGGGTCCTGATGCTAAAAGGTCACCGTCGGCCTTTCGGGGCTATTATCGCGGTTTACTGAAGTGCAGGGAAAACTTGAGCGGGGAGAGAAACAGAACGCACGTGGCTTCCACCGAGGTGATGGATGAATGGCTGGAGGATGAATCAGATGTGGCCGGCGTCTTCTGAAGCCCGGCAGTTGCTCCGCTTCGTCCCCGTTTTGGGGATCGGTGATTCACCGTTGAGCGCCGCGTTGCGAGAGATCAAATGGCGAAGAAAACGATCGCACCAAGCACGCCAAGGAAACTGGCCCTTGGTCGTTGGCCATTTCCATTTTGAAGGGTGGGTGGGTGTTTGTCTTCACTGTAATGTTTTTGGCAAATCAGAGATTAAAGAGGGAGCCCACAGCCCCTCTTGGAGACAGTTTTGGGGGCTTCTAGTAAAAAGGCACCACTGGTTTAAGGGACTGTTTTAGGCTTCCTGCTCATTTTTCTTTATTGCATGTAACAAAATTATATTCATCACGACATCCGTATTTATGGTGAAGGTTTGTTGCAATTGAGGCTTTTGTTGGTCTGATTTTGAAAAAACTGAATATGTTATTCTTTGATTCTGACGCCCCCTGGAGCCACGGTGTCATAAGTTACATCACTGAGCTCCAGAGATGGAAGAGAATCCAAAAAATGACAGCTTTTATTTGTGGAAAAATAAAGAAAGAAAAAGGCTCTAAAAAAGCGTTTTACTTCTATGCAAAGCCACATTTCAAACGTGCGCCCAGACAAACATCTGATGCAAAAAGCTCAAGGAGAGAGGAGCTATTTTTAGAATAATTCAATTACCACCAGCTCCTCTCAGCTGGAGGTGGTTGTGAAATATCCTGGGAGAATGACCTCGTACAGTGGACGTGAGCTAGTTTGTGTGTGTTTAAAAAAAAAAAAATCTAAAAAGCTGCATCAACAATACATCCAAAGTGAGTCATAAGCCTGGAATCAGTGTTATAATTGAGCCTCCTGCCAAAATGCTTCCTTACGGTTATTAAGACCTGAACTGTGATTCATCAATGGTGCTTTTGTTGAGGCTGCTATCGAGCTGCCAGCTCTTACATACATACCTGCCAGAAGACATTTCAGCGCAGCCCCGAACTCCTCCAACAAGTTGAACTTTTTGCGCTTTGATAGAAAAGGAGATTTGAGTTATTTATGATGCATCTGCAGCAGCCAAACTTTCGGAAGTTTTTGTCAACATGGCCACAAACAGCTGTCCTCACATCACCGACCCTGGGAGGATCCACAAGGAGCGGTGGCAGCGCACACAACCAGAAATCAGCTTTCCTGTATTTACAATAGCTGTGGGACCTGGGGGGGGGGGGGGGGGGGGGGGGGGGGGGGGGGGGCG
>JASSRZ010013236.1:0-27067 GCA_032164315.1 Malacoctenus gilli | reverse complement strand
CACACACACACACACACACACACACACACACACACACACACACACACACACACACACACACACACACACACAGAATCTGCCCGGGCAGGTTGCCCACTGCATGCTAAGCTAATGAGATTGGCAAAGTGCCACATTACCAATATCAGCGGCAACCTTCCTTCCATTCTCTCTCAAATGTGCGGCGCGGGCACACACACACACACACACACACACACACACACACACACACACACCAAACACATGCATGCACACACACATAGAGATTCTTGCTCTGAGACACTGAATCAAACAGACGCTGAGACGTTGACATACACGGATGATTGCACAAAAAGAAAAACTCAACCACGTGCAAACAGTCGCGCCGAAAAAACACTTCTGCAGTAAATACAAAACAAAGAGGTCAGTATGATAGTCAAGGGAGGCATTATTAACTGTGTATTCTTTGGTAATAGAATGGTATAATTTGACTTTTTTTCTTGTTCAGACTAATGAGTTAAAAGTCTCTCTTGTTCGTCTGAGTCTTTTTCTTTCAGGTTTCTGTCAGTTTTATTTGTTGAGTTTAGGATTTCAGGAAAGTTCAAGTGGGTTTTCAAAAGGTGAAATATGAATAAAAGGAAAGCTTTGTGCGAGGTTCGTACCTCCATACAAAACATTAGTCAAAACAACCGGGGTGAGAACTTGACCGAGGTTATGGCATCACCGTGCCATCGTCAGAACTTTTTGTATACAAGCAACACTAAAAGTGGCTAGCAATCACTTGGCATTTGCTTCATTGTGCATGAAAGCACTGACATGAAATTTTTATGATGAGGTGGTCCAGAAAGTATAAAAGTTTAATTCGGAATGATGCACTTGTTATAGATACAAAGTGCATTCTGACTGTGAACAAGATAAACAACGATTTTTTGAGAGAAAGGATCCAACGTGTTTGTGTGTATGCGTGTTGATTTGTTCTCTTATTCTTTTACGGGTGAGTTAAACACACAAGAGGCATGAACATTTAAAAAGGGCTCGAGGGCGACGAAGAAGAACGAGGAATGCTTAACTTGGCCTCCTGACAAACAAATCCACACTGGTATGGTGGCATAAATAAGAGCAAAAGTAGTTATTGGTTCAGTTTATGGAGGAGTGTGCCTCAATGTCTTTGAAAAAGTCCCTGAGTTTGCCAAATTGTTAGGATGAGTCATTTTGTCTGCCAACATTTTGTCAGCTTTTGTCTTACAATGAAACTTTGCAGATGGAAGTTGGCAATTCTGTAAACCTCAGTGAAAAGCACTAATGCAAAGTTAGTTAAAAGAATCCTCTCAAAGGAAGGCTCCAATGAATGTCTTCAGGAACATAGATAACTAGATTTGAGCTTTGACATCAAAATGTGCATCTTTGTCAGATTGCGTTTGTGGGGAGTGTGAGTCTCTGTGTGTCAGAGAGAGAGAGCGAGAACGAGAGAGAGAGAGAGGGGGAGAGAGCGAGAACGGGAGAGAGAGAGAGAGAGGGAGGGAGAGAGAGAGAAAGAGGGGGAATGACTAAACGGTTTAATCGGGGCTTTTTGCCAGTGTCTTTGGTGTCTGTTTCTATTTGGCCAGGCCAACAATGCTTCCTTTCTGGGGTGTTTCTTCAAGTCATTCATCATTTACTGAAAAAAATGGTTTTTTTTAATAGTGATCCTGTATGAAAAAAGAGGGGGGGGGGGGCATTGTTCAATCTGGGCTTGTAAGCCCACCCAAAATGTTCCAACATTTGAAAATTACATCATTTCATTTTCAGGGAGAATTGTGTGAGCATTTCAAGAATGCCATTTCCTCGCCTCTGCACATTTACTGGTTTAAATATAGAACAAAGTGCAGCAATCAGATGTTCCTTATGGACAGATACTTGAAGTTACCAGTCGGGTACAGTGCATTTTTTAATCAGAATTAATTACAGTGTCTGAATAGTTTTGAAGTCATTGGTGCGATGGTGTAGTCGACTGTGGCGTTTGAAAGCAGCTTTCTTGAATCCTCTGTTCAAATGTCAGTTTTCATAAGAGGTTGGTGTTGTTCTCCACAAGAATTGCAGCTAAACAAGCCACATACAATCAGTGTGCTGCCCACATATTATTCTATTTTAGGAGAGAAAAGACAGAATGGAGTGTTGATACTGTGAAGATACTGCAGGGGCGAAGGTTATGAAAGCTACAGCCGTTTTGACTTTTCAACTTTAACATCTGTTTTTCTCATCTTCCTTTTTCAGTTACCTTTTGTTTATACTGTCTCGGATGCATCCCACATTTAGCATTCCTTCTTTCTTTTTTTCACTATTCTCCCATCCTAATTGTTTCCGTCTTCCATCCACCTTACTTTATTTACTTCTTGCACCTCTTCATTATTTTCTTTTTTACTTCCCAACCCCCGGCCTGTTGCTACGGTTACCAGACAGCAAGAGAAGTAGGGAGGACAAATTGAACCGAGGAGACGAGGAAGAAGAGTGAGCGGGTGGAACTTTCACAGGGTTGATGTGCACTGTGTGTTTGTGTGTGGCGAGAAGAGAGACGGAGAGAAAGACAGACAGAGAGGGAGAAGATGTGTAAGTGGTGTCACAGTGTGGGCTCATTCTTTCTATTTAGATTAAACATTATGACAGTTGAAGTAATACGAACTTTTGCAAAAAAGGGACTGAGTCATCAACTTTAGTTTTGAAGAGAGACACTCACGCCTCTGTACTGAATAAAGCCTCATATACACACCTTCTTAGACTGCCTGGATCCCTTTTTATTCTTTAATAATAACCCAGATAACAGGCAGCTTTAAAGCCATTGTGTAAAAATACTTACTTCTTTTACCCACCTCATTCTGGATATTTTCTGTGTATAATCTTTTTTTTTTTGTAGTTTTGGTTGACTTTTTTTCAGGATTGATAAAGTGTTTATCCAACTGATAGCTGAGATGTGACGGGAAATTAAAATGTGGAACAGTGATTCCTGCTGCACATTAATGTCCACCACCATACATGTTGCTGTCCATGGTGCTGAATTGGTTTCTTGAGCATCCTTCACACTTATTTTTCTCAAATTGTTTATCTGTCATCTGATTATCAAATATTACATAGCCTATGGGAGAAAATAGATATTGTGTTGCTCTTTTTCCAGAGCTTATATGACCATTTTAGTTAAATTTGTACAAACATGAGGCTTCAGGGCAGTTTTTCCCCAAAGAAATTTCTTTCTTATTTTACAGGCTTTCTCTATTTCTGCATTACTCTTTTCAGACATCATTCCTGTTGGTGACTCTGAGGCAGGGATTTTTATCCCAAATGCCAAATACCGGTAACCCTAATTAGGTCGTAAATTTGTAATGGTCACTGCTGTTGCTTCAGTTGAGCAACTAATGGTTGCCCTCGTTGAAAAGACATGCCGATAAAAGCTCGCTCAGTTGGAAATGGTGAACAAAGAGCTTGACCTGTATTGGATTCAACAAAAGTTAACATAACTGTATGGTCACATCTGCTGCTTTCAGTAAAAGTGCATTGCTGATCACTTCGCTGACCACAGTGCAAAAATGAAACTACTTTCTGTGGTCCCCATGCATCTGGTGGTTTCCTGAGGCAGGTTTGATGAGCTCAACTTATAACCGGCTCATGTTGCTCCTCTCAATGCATCTTTGACTTGTACTGGAGGGTCTGAAGTAAAAACATAATTTCCCCACAGAATTCAATAATGCCAAAGACTTCTCGGAGTTTGTAATGAGCTTTCCAAGGCAGAGGTTCCAGAGGAAACTAAATTTGATTCAGGCCCATGAAGTGTTCTTCTGTTTCTGTCCCAACACTCCACTCGTTAGCTCGATCAATGTCATAATTCAGCCTCAACAGGTGACAGAGTTCACTTTTTTGAATAGATTATTACATGAAAGCAATCCAATCAATTTTCAGTTTGGGCTTCATGTGATCAATCACACTAACAATGGGGTTTCTTTTTTGCCTTTGTATGAAGACTCTCCCCAACAGACTTCTTTCACCAATTAAAACAACTTTAAGTTCAGCTGCCACTCAGTCGACAAGCCAGAAAGTGATTTATGGATCCGAACACTTCATATTCATGGTAAAATAGTATTGTTTAGAAGAGTATGTCTGTGCATTTGAGACAGCTCATTGATTTAAACTGGTGCTCCACAAATCACATTCAAAGGAGCCCTTTCGCCTTTTAAATTCCTGATGGAGAAAAACAGATTTTTTATTTTGGGTCCCTAATATTTTCATACAATACCAGCTTTGTTGGTTGACCCAAAAAAGAGAGAAAAGAAAATCTGAGATGCAATGAGCTGAATTGATAAAAGACGAGCTCTCGGTGCAATCAGGGTAGTCATATTTGTATGAAGGTTTGTTTTCAAGTTAATCTAAGAAGTGTTAAAAAAAAAAAATGGTCATAAACGGGTTTCTTTCCAACATGGCAATCCTGCCAGAGTTACTTTCACAGATTTGGAAACCTTCAGTGTTCTTTTTAAGGCTTTCAGATGTTTGCCAGGTTTGAACAAGAGCACCAAATAGCTGTGAAAATAAGAAATCTGTGGAAAAAGAAATAGATTATGGAAAGCGGCAGTGTGGCCTAATTACGCTTTTCAGTTGCCAAGAAAGATTTCTCAGAAATAGACCCAAATATAAGAAGATAATAGAAGTGTCTGCCCCAAATGTGCACCGCTGAAGCGGAGCTAAAGATCACAAAACATATTTTTGCTTCATATTTCTGGTTGTTTGCTAGAGAGGGAGAGAGAGAGACAGAAAGACAGACAGTGAGGTGGAGTCTGTGTGTTCGGCTGCATCGCTGAGTTACAGCATCAGTTTGCCTTACTGAACTGTCCTTGAGCGAGATACTGAATCCCTATTCAGTATGACTGACATGAACTCCTTATGTAACATATCATAGTTACAGCTATGAATGCCTTTTCTTTCCCCTACAAAGTGATGAAAAAGTCATCGGACAAAGGCTGTTGATGGATTATGGCTGGCATATGGTGAAATGGCATACTGCTTTGTCATTGCAGCAGCTGTTGTTAGTTAGGCATAAAATGTGCCTTTTTTGTGTGTGCGCACAAATGTGACGATCTCCCCTTTGGCGTTCCAATCTCGGTTCCTTCCCAGTCCTTTCGTCTGTTTTTCTCTAAAGTTTGATCTGTGCTTTGTTGATGTGTGAACATGTTCAGTCTAATAAACCCAGCTCATTCCCCTATCAATTTTTAGCTTCCCGAGCCGAGTGGTGATGTCAGAGAGGTAGATTATAGCTCTTTTCATCACTGCTCGTCTATTCCTCGATACTATGTGTGTTTTGACAAATACGTGGGAGGCTTGAAGACACTTTCATCATGCATATCCACATATAGAAATATCCAAAGGATGCCACATTTTTGCGCGAGTGAGATGTTGAAATATTAAGTGTGAATATAGCTTATTTTAAAGGGCCAGTTGTTTACGCCTTATTCTGCGGCATAGTATATCTGAATTTTGCAATGTGCAAATATAAACAAGTCACTCCTCAAGCTAAACTGCAGAGACACAGATTGTGGAGATGATGTCATCCATAGACAAATCCTGGAGCTGCTCCATAGACAGTAAATAATGAAACAACTCCTAGGACACTGTGACAGCACCAGTGGTGATTTTACTTGCATATGGGAGGCAGTCACAGCTGCAAGCCCTACAGTGAGGAACTCTACAACTTATTTGGTTGTCGTAACTCATGCCAGATTTTTAAGAGCCCACTGAGTCACACTCCAACCCAGTGATAATGGAGCAAAATACAAAAGGTGTCACTTTGTTGGGGTTGACAATTTTTTGTTTTGTTTCTGTGCTAAATAATTTAACGAGAACAAAATAGAATTGGTTTTATGACATGAATCTAACCTTGAAAATCCAGGCGTGCCGTTTTTGATGCTTTTAAACTTTCTCCTGCGAAATCCAAGTGCATTCAGCACAGATGTGAGCTGTGAGGATGATCCGTGTACAGCGGAAAGCGATGCGACCCACACCCCCCACCTCCCACCCCCACCCGTTCCGTACATGATAGTCCCATATGGAGGCATCTCACTGCCCCTGCAGATGTGTTTAATGGCAGTTATGAGTCACCTGCTAGGTGAGATTGTGTGGAGCCCCGTGGGTTTGATGGACGGTGTTGCTGGGAAAAAGTACATGCTGTACGTGCTTGGCAAGTATAGCAGGGAGGCTGGCCACTGTGAGCGGCACGGTCCTACCAAGCGATACTCTTCTCTGCCCGTTTTTTTGCGGACACCAAGAGAATTGCCACGAATACCTTTGAAGTGTCAGGATGTTGACCAGCTTTTGTGGACTTCAATAAGCACGAAAATTACGATCGATCATGAAGAAATACTGCTGTGTCATTGAATATACCTTCAATTTGAACAGGCGATGACAAATATCGACTCACGAAATCACGAAATATCTTCCAGCGGTTGTTTTTGTTTTTGGCTTGGTAAAGAAACAGTTGAAACAGCAGAACTTGTGAAGCGGGGCAAACATTAATACATGTTGCACTTGCTTCCTTGTTAATTGTTATTTACAAGGACACGTAAAACACTTGACTGGCTTTAGGGTTGCTTTACTTGTCTTGAGTTGTTAACTCTGCCATCCATTCTCCCATGTGTCACCTATCATCACACTGTTTCATAAGAAGCATAATTTAAGCAGAACGTTGCGAGTTTAATAGTTTAATTAGATTACAGCTTTGCCCACAATAACTGCAATAATGTTATTGCTGTGTGTGTCTAAGTCCTTGTGTCAGGATTGCCAAGTTTGGTACTGAAGTGTTTCATTGATCCGTCCTGGCAGAGAGAGGAGCTGCACTGTTACTAATCTGGCAACCCTGGAAATGTCAACTGAGAAATGCGTGCGTGTCCGTGGGGGTGTGTGTATGAGCGAGAAGGAGAGGGAGTGAATGAGTGAGTAAGCACAAAGACGAGCTGGATTCAACATGATCAGTCGGGTCCAGCTTTGCTTTTGTGTTCACGCTGACCGACTTCGCTTGAGTCGCTTGATTGAAAAAGGTGAGGTCCGAAAATTGTTTCCTTTGCCTTTCAGGCTGATACGACATGATACGTCTTTATAAATGGATCCCAGCGAGAAAACGGAGAAAAACGGAAAGGCTTCATCACGCAGTATTAGATTTGCAATCAAGATATCGCAACCCGAGGGAACACCTTGAACTCTGGTTTATTTTTGGACTGTTAGTCGCAGCGTCACAGCTCCCTCATCAAAATGCCAAGCAACCAAAGTATGTCGTGCCCAACCTGCGCACAATGTTTTGTCACAAGTGGCCTTCGTCTTTATTTTTCAGCATTGACCAGTAATAATGTTGCGTGACATCTTCACACACACAAAAAAAAAATTCAGGCATCCTGTAGCTGGTGGACCACATGTTTGCCTCAGGCAGCCCCGGTGGCACTAATCAGTTCATGTGGGAACAGCTGAATTTCCTTGGGCGAATAAAAGATTTTAAATAGAATCCTATAAGAAATGAAAAACAAAAATAGTGGAGCTGATGAACTGTTGCTGAGAGCAATGCTGTGTTGCGGGGTGCTGGTCCCACGTCACTTTATTGTTTTTGATTTCTCATAACGAACTTCACGAGTCTTCAACTCGGTTTATATCAAAGGCTTGTTTTGCCATTTTTGTCTGCACACAGAGTCCCTCGCTTTGACAGGGAGGTTTTTTTTTCAGAATATTCATGGAAGAAAAAAACGGTCCTTGGTTTGTGAAGCACTTTTTCTATCGGGGATTTACTGAGTGAATGCGAACGGTGTTGCGTGAAGTTGCAACAACATGAGTGACCATCCAAAAGCCATGCTGTCAAGAATTCAAACAAGTTATTTGAGGTACTTTTGCACTTACACATTCATACTTTTTTAAAACACGAGCAGAAGAGGAGGAGGCTGGGCCTTTCGACCATTCATAGACAGGTGCCTCGAAGAAATACATTTACAAAATACTAATGAAGGCTAAGTTGAAAGTTGTATTTGTGGAATATAGTCTGTCATGTTACAAGAATAAAATATATTCCGTTTGTGAGATGTGGAAATTTAGAGGTTGAAACCTCTGCAGTCAAAGGAAGAAAGAAAGGGAAGCTTGCGTAGCTGTAGATGCAGTCCTACCATGACATCCATTTTCACAGCTGGCCCACTTTATTCTGAATTTTAAAGAGCAGAAAGCACTGTAGAAGCTGTTATCATAAATTCATAATCTATGTACCACGAGCGCAGATGAAACAACACCCGAAGTTGTTACCAAAAAAAAAAAGGTGCCCTCTTGCCATTGAAACATTGATCAAACGCCTCCACTAGCAACAATTAAATGACCCAGAATCATTGTGTTAATGCAGTCATGTGTTGTGACCGTCCATATGAGGGACGGGTTTTTGGTTTTTCCTTCAGAGAACGACTGAGGGGTTCTTTTTCTTGTGTGTGCTTCATTTGGGAGACCAAAAGGATTGAAAGTCAGCTTTGTCTCTGATGTTTGAAGTGTTTGTCACAAATTCTTATTTTATCGTGTGCTTGTTTTCATCGTTTCTGTCGTGTCAGGATCGGCTAAAGGATAAATAAAATGGGACAAAAAGTTTTCCTGATATGGGTTTGCAATTTCTGCGAGGGCTTAAACTGCAGGAAAAAAGGACCACCTAGTGACATATCCTTCATCATCTTTGCGGACAGAGCCGGAGAATAAAGAAGAAAAATGGCATGGTGGAGAAGTAGAAGGAGGGAGTGAGGACACCAAGGGAAATACAACAATAGTCGGGGTAAAACAACAACGGTGGGAAGAAAACGCAAGGAGGAGATTAGTGGTCCAGTGCAGCAGCTGGAAGTATATACGGCCATGTTTCTACGGTAACAGACTTTAAGAAAGAGGTGTGGGAATGAGGGATGCATGTGCCCTTAGTGTGTTTGTGTGTAGAACCTCATTAGTCAGATTGGAGATGATGACACTCGGCAGACACAAATCAATAATAACCCCCTAAGAAAGCAGCCATCTCTCCATTCCTCTCTGTCTCATTAATCCTTCATTCTGTGTAGAAGACATCAATCAGTATGGATATTATATACGGTGCTGCATATGTTTCCTATATGCCTGGGTATCTGCATCTACTCTGCACGGAAGATACTCCAGCACACGCCATCATTAGGAGTTGATTACAACATCATTATCTCCCTTTTTTGCTCTGTATTTCATGTTTTCTGAGTACAGTAAGTGCTTTGAATACAATACTGCAGTGACTAAAATATACATTCACACAATTGTAAAAAAACATTAGAGATTCATCCACTATCACAGCCCTTTTCTGCACCCATTAATAGAAAAGCATGTGAGCTTCAGACTCACCAAAAATTGCCCTCTGCTTTGCATTCTTTTCTTGCTCTCTCTGACCTACCTTTTTTTTTTTTAAGGAAAAAAGGCAGATTTTTCTTTAATTCATTCATATAAGTGAGTACTCACTTCTTCCCATTGCTTCCTGCTCCATGACTGCTCCCGTGCACCACCATGGCTGTGCAATGCCAGGGGTCTTCCAAGCTGTCATTTAGAGGCTCTCCATTAAGTCCAGCATGCTGCCATTAAAACACTTGCCCTATTAAAGCATTATTAATCTAGTTTTGCTAAAGCTTCAACCACTACTCGACTTTGCAAGGTACACAGTTTCATTGAAGGAATAGAATATTACTCTGTAGACGGGAATAGAATAAAGGATCATGTTCTATCAGTATGTCACAAGATGGTGTGGAGGCTCAGTCCAGTCAGAGAGATGAAGTAGCACTTTCTTATTGAAGTACAACAAATAGTAAATATAACAAAAAATGGATTTAAGTATGCTGAATTTAGGCCCAATGCTGTCCGTTTTAATTTAATTTAATGTGTGACACTATTTGATTCAGGTAAATACCAGATAATAGAAATGTAAAAAGGAAACCTCAAAATCACCCAAGAGAACCTAATTTTCTCACGTTCTTTCACCAGAAGTGAAGTTAATTTTTTTTATGGTAACTTGCCCCTGAAAGTAAGGAGTGCACAGACTTTACATTGAAGGAAAGCAACTGTGCATTAACAAGTGATTTTGATACAAAGAGACTGCCAGTTAAAAATGCTTCACTCGTGCTAATTTAATCAGTTGTTGAGGAGCGCTTGTGATGATGTGTTCTGTGTTCTTTAACATCACAACAAATTGTTGTTCTAATAATTAAGACACTGCTAGAGGTGCAAACAACAGGAGTTGTGTAATCAAATTCAAATCTTGAAGAAATTGGTCATGTTCCAATGAAAAGCAGTTGAGGTCAGAGAATTGTAACAAACCTTACCTGCCTTTACGTGACACTCAGTTGGGCAAAGCACTAAACCCACAAGTCAACTGAGGATGTGCAGTTTGACTTTGAAAGGCTAATCACATTTAAAATGAAAAAGCATTAAGGTGGAATGGCATTAAGGTGAGAGTAACAATGAATTGAGATGCTGTGGCAATATTTATAGCACTTACATATAATTTTCTGGGAGGGCATAAAAGCCCTTCAGAATTTTAAATGGCTTCAACGGTAAATCTGTGTTTCTACAACGTGCCAACACTATGGCATACTGATGCTTTCCATTCAATTTGAATACATTTGTTCTCAACAGTAAAACCTCGTCCGTCCTGTTTTGAGTCCGAGGGAGAGATTAGTTTGCCTGAGTTAACCGAGGGGGAGCAGGCTCAGTGATTGCAACCGAAGGTTTGATTGAATGTTGTGCCTTTTTGAAACGCCTTCCACGTACTCATCGGGCCTTTCTCCTTTGCCCGCCACGCTCTGTCTTCAGTGTAACACCTGTTCCACCAAAAAGCCTTTTTGCTCCACCACTACAAAGGGTGTGATGTAACCAGCCTTTGTGCTCGTCAACTACATGGGTGCCCACGTACCGCAGCAACCTGGTTGGAGGTTTTACAACAGAGATATAACCGGGGGTGTTAATGTCACCGGGTCACAGAGGTCCTGTGCATTTATGTTGTTGTAGAATTAAACTCAAAACTCCCCCACAAAGCTCAGTGGTAAATCCCAGGATCCATAGTCTCATCCTTTTTCTATCATCGGTGTCATCTCAGGTACATTTCTACTTCCTTGACACTCCACCAACACCTGGGCTCTCGCTTAACTCGCATCTCACCCAATAATTCCCACCCTCAGCAAAACTCTAGACAACACAGCCTCATGGGAGAAGCAACAGTGTCAACTCAAAAGGGTTCTGGCCAGCAAGCAATCCACTGAGTATTTTGCCCAGAGACTAATGGAGTGGCTGACCCCGACGGCCAAACTGTGTTTCAGTTTCATTCATTTTCTAGCTTGTGTTCAGCTGCATTATGTGAAGGATGCAAGCGGGGTGTGTTTTTCTTTCATTCATGCAATCAATTCCACCATGAATATATTCTGTGGAATATTAATGAAACACTGTGGATGGCCAAATGAGATACAAAAAAAAAATCCCTTTTGCTATCTCTACCTCTGTACATTATTAGATACAAACAATGCAGTTTAAATGTGATCTGTATTGCTAGGAAATGTTCCCATGCACAGATACTGTCTTGTTCCCCTGAATTAGCCTCACAGTCCCTTGCAAATCTAAATGTTTTTCAGCCACGGAGTCTAATGAAAATTCCTGATAGAGTTTAATGTTTATCTGTGTTTTGCTTGCAGTTGTTGCTCTCTTGGGAAGGCATTAAAACGACTCTCATTCAGACACTTTTATTAAACTCAAACATGTCGTTTTCTGTTTGTAGACGAGTTGGGATAATGAAAATTTTCCTTTTAATATCTCCCATTTAGAATCTCTGGTCACCCCATTGAATTATACATTTAATGGTTGCAAAGAGTTCTCGACTGTTTCATGACTGAGTGTTATGCTGTTTGAACAGTGAGTACAGGTTAGTTTTGTAATATCTGAGTTGGAGGTGACACAATCCTGCGACCACCCAGCATTCCAGCAGGGAGTTCATTTTTGGAGCTGTCTGGATACTTTTAGGTTTGATGCCAGCTTCTCTGCAGACTTTAATTAATAGTGGCTGATTATCTCCCGCGGGTGCTGTATTATTTGAAGAGGCTCTGCCACCTGCAGTGGTTTCAGTGAGTGTTCCCAACAGTGATGCATGTGTCTGTCTGCAGCTTTCACCTTGTAATCCCTGCTCTTCACCACTTCTCCCTCACAACGAGAGTCCGCTCTGTTTTCATCTTCCCTCGGTCATTCCGTCTCGTTGACTGTTTCCTTTTGTCTTTCACTTTCATGTGGGTCCCTTTGTCTTATTTCTTTCTTTCCATATCTCTATCCCATCTTCTCCTGCTGCTTCTGACTGACAGTGTTATAAATTGATTTTCAGCCCGGTGTGTTTCCTCTGTCTCTCTCGAGGCATTTCCCTTATTTAGCCTCAGCCACTCCAGGGTATAGTCTAGACCGCAGGCCGACTGTCAGTCAGTCAGTGGCAGCATGGAGCAGTCTAATTCTTGGCTGACAAGCGTTCCTGACAGCAGGAACCAATGGGACGTTTCAAACATGCTTACTCTCTTTCACTCTGTCTCTCTCTATTGCGTTCTTCCCTTTGCAGTCCTCCCTTCTTCTCTCATTCTCCTATGTCCACCCCTGCCACTCCATTTCACCCTTTTGTGCTTTCGGTGTGTCTACCTTTCCATCATTTTGTCTTGCTCCCTTTGTCTTTCTTTCATTCTGTCAACCAACGCTATTTCTCGCGAAGTGAGCAGATACAATCATTTGCCAGGGTCATGAAGAGCTCATTCACATTAACTAGCTTCGTATTCATGCACACACACTCGTCCACGAATACACACATATCTTATGTTGCACCCTTGGAGCTTCACTGCCGCTGTGCTCTGAATACTGACTGGATGGTTTGTCCGTCTGCAACGATTTGATTGGTCAGTTTTCTCCACCGGGACAGAAATTCTTTAATCATAAATGAGAGTCTGTGAGATTAGACGAAGTAGCCCTTTAAGCGAATCTGGTATCACTGAGATCCCCGGAGAGATGGAGAGACGGGGAGAGACAGAGAGGGGATCAAGATGAAAGAAAGACAGACAAATAGAAAAGGAGAGACTCGGGGAGGGAGGCCGAAGGAAAAATAATTTGAAGCATATTTTTCTCAGTGATCGACTTGTTTAATACATGGCCCTGCTGAGGAGGAGAGGAATATTTCATGTGACAGGCACACCCACTCAGATTTGTCTCACACGGAGACATTGCTGGCCCCCAAGTAAGAAATGGAGGCAACCTTGAAGATGCACTGCTGGTCCCATATAAATGAAGATGGGTTTATTCCAATGTTTCTTCAGTTAGAAGCCAGATTTCGTGGGAATGTCTGTATCGATCACTGGCTCCCCATTCACAAAACGCAGAGCTTGATCACTAATGTCTGTCCCCGAAGCATCCATCTGTCCACTTAACTTCGATACAGGCTTTATCCATTTTAAGGGAGCTGGAGACCAGTGCGAAGGACAGGTTAACTGCTGGAGGGGTCTCCAGTCCCTCATGAGCCAGAGACGGACAATCAATCACACCTCCTGTCAAATTTAGTGTCTAAAGGAAAAAAAAAAGATTTTTGGACTCTGGAGAGAAGTAGCCACAGAACAAACACAGTGAAAAAAGCAAAAACAGCAAACCTTTTTTAAATTGCTTTTGAAATTTAGTGACTCACATTTTTTCTTTGACTTGGTCTTTGGTTGTCGAGGATTGTTTTCAACTACATCAAAGAATCATTGATTTCCTTTTCCACGCTAGTTAAGTCTGTTTCTGTAAGATACAATGAGATGATTAAAAACACAAGAATATCAGCTGCCACACCACACTGAGGAGCACAGTTTTTTCAAGCCAACATCTTCAAAAGTATTGATAGTGTCCCCGGAGTGGAAACACTGAGCTTGGTGAAACCTATGAAAAGTTCCAGAAAGAATTTCACAGTATAAAACACACCGTCTTTATAATCATGTGACGAGCACAAGCCACTTGTTAAACTTGTTTTCTCTTTCATTGGTTTATTATCTGAGACATTCTCGGATGAGACAGTGCTTTGAGGGAAGAGATCAAACTTATATAGCAGACCTGGGTTCATTAAATCCACTCAATTCACGACGCAGATTTTCTTCTTTGTCTTTAAGCTTCTTTTATCCAGGGAAGGTTTTGCTGAGCACGCATGCTCTTTTCCAGCTAAACCCCTACTCCTCATTAGCACCAGTGCATATATTCACACCTGGGAGCTCCCCAGTCCAACCACAAATCTTTTACTGTTTGCCAATTAGCATCGCTGTTTAAGTCTTCAGGGGGAAATGCCTCGCTCTAAATGAATTCCCACCCAAAATCTTTTTTGAATACAAACACATGGGTTACCAGAATGGATATAAAAGATTTGCAGCTTTATTGTTTACTGAGGACTGAATGAGTGGTCAGAGAGATTCAGTCTTGGTTTCATATCAAAGCAAAAGTGTAACCACGTCAGCATATGTTAACAGTATTGTGAAATCCCAAGAAAGCCACTCATTCAATTTTCTCTGGGAGTAGTTCAAAACATCCTGTGCTGTTTCACGTGCAGAGCCTGTCTGAACAAATTTGTTGTGAAAACATAATTGCAATCATTGAGCAAACACTGGCAGGCATATATGCGACTGCACGCTCTCAGTATAGATTATTTGTGTGGTTAACTAGTGAGGTCAAGGTTGGAAACGAGGCTTGATGTGTGTGCTCAGACGAGTCCGTGTATGTGGGAGACAAATGCTGGGGGGGTGAGAAGGCTAAGAACTGTGAACAAAGCAAACGGGAGACTGAGTGAGAGGTTTAAATGGTCAGAGCATTCAATAAGCCCAGTGAATAATGCATGGATCTGTGTGTATCTATCTGAATCTGCCAGCATGAGGACATGTGCACGTTTCTCCATCATCAGTGTGCGTGTGTGAGTGTGTCTGTGCGATACTGTGCGAGTATGGCTGTCTTCCTATGACACTGTGTGTGACACTGTGTGGGTCTGTGTGCAAGCACATGTGTGTTTGTGTAGAGTAGCTGTCAGTTTCGGTCTGGTAGTCAGCATAATTAGAAGTCTCTCTTTTACCCCTGACTCTTTCACACCTCTCTCTCTCTCTCTCTCTCTCCCTCCCCCCCTCTCTCTCTCATCCTCCTCCCATTTTATTTTCCTGCTCTCCTACTTTGCTTTCTGTTTCTCTCTCCTCTTCTCTCTCCCTCCTCTTCCTCCCACACTCTGCTCGCTCCCTCTGAGTGATGAGTTTTAAATCATCCTTTCATTCTCACAATGATGTATGAGTGGAAATCTGTCCTTTTCTCTCTGTTTATTCTGCTCTCCATCTTTGTCCTCCTGCCCCTGTTTCACTCTTTGCTCACCCCACACTGATAGCGTTGCGCTCCCAGTTAATGAAGTTGTTTGATTTGAACTGAGAAACCCTCATATGTGAGTGCAGATAGAAGATTCATGAAAAGGCCTTTTTCGTGTGTGCCCGAGTTGCTGGATCCACATTGTTGGGATAACTTTAGCTTTACAGGGTTTTATATATTCTTCAGTACAATGTCAATTAGCAGAAAGACACAAACAACCAAAGATGACTTGTTTTCAAACTCTTATCAATCGCAAATAACCCTGTAAGGAAATTTTATCTCGAGATTAGGAACATCTTTCCATAAACAAAGAAAGTAATAACCTTTCCCAGTTTAATCCTCAATTTTCTGTCCATGTGTAAGTATTTGCTATCCTGGGGTGAACCCCTTCCGACTGAAGCATAAATTCCCCTTTGATCATAAAATTTAATTGTTGTTGGAACCACCTAGGCCTCCCTTCTCTAAACCTGGGCCAAAATGTTTGCTCAGTCAGTTGCTTTCTTGCTGTGCACAGTCTTTTTTCCCCCACATGCCTTAATTTTAAGTGTCATTAGATATAAGCGGACAGGGCAGCCAATGGCAAGTTTGTTTTGTTAATAATGTGTGTATGTGGATGTTGGTGGCCTTTTGTGTGGCCCTGCTTGTCCCTCCTGGTCCCTCTCGGTCCCTCAGCGTCTCATCTCTGATTGGTTGTGAAAGGACAGAGATACCAGCCCTTAATTGCAGCCCTGACTGCCATTGGTCATTATATCTGTCACGGAGATGCTCTTGAAATTGTCCGGGTGAGGGCTGGACAGGCACACACCAGCACACTCAGACACACTCACAGACGGATTTCTTTTGGTTGGGGTTCTGTCTTGGATAATTGGTTGGAAAAGCGCTCAGCAGGATCGCCCTGCTGTCCCCGTGGCCCCGAGTGCCATGGTAAATAACGAGGCTCATAAACATGAAAGGCAGGGGGATGATCATCCTGATTTGAGTTTTGGACTCCGAGGAGATCAATTAAGGCCTCGAAGTTCAAGGTCTTGAAAACATACAGTAAGAGCACTCTCCAATTAAACTGTTCCGTTTAGAGTGAGAACAATACACGGAAGGCCGACTGCTCTGGGACTGACCTCTACTCAAAAGGTTTATCTTCGTTTCACTTTTTTGTTTCTTTAATTTTGAAATATAATCTATGCTGACAGTGTGTGTAATGGTAAACCAGGCGCGGCAGAGCTAAGTTAAAAGGGGGGAGGGGGGGTCAAATGCATTGCAATTTGTAACATCCCTCAGCAAAAAGACCAGGGATCAAGCACTTATTACCACAAGTTATATCTCTGCTGTAATGTCCTTGAGCGGAGTGACGGTAAATCCCTACCAGCTCCGAGGGTTTCTCCTCTCTAAGCTTACTCTGCAGTCTGACTCCCCTGTGGTGGAGAAGAAGCCCGAGAGTTTCTCCATCGGGGATCGATAGAGCGTTGCGAGAAAATACTCTGGTCCGACTTTAGTCCGGGACACTCTGAGGGTTTTCATCTCGCACCTGTGGTGTGTTTGATATAAAAGAATCGTTAAGATCAGAGGGAGGAGATAATGATCCTGACGTGAACTGTAAAGTCCGAGGAGATCAATTCCATTTACATTTTACAATTTAGGCATTTAGTAGACGTTGTAACCCGGGGAGACTTTGCGCAAGTACAGCACCAGATTTCACTCCACTTCCCTATTCATCAGTACAAACACTCTCTGAGGGAAAGAGCAAAGGATCAGAGTAATTCTACACATTCACCACTTTTTGATTAGCCTTTGATTAGTTTTTTTGATTCAGTGGGATACCATATGTATCGCTCCTTTCCTTTATAACCTCTTAATCCAAAAAATGTAAAATATTTTCAGGCAGCAAGCAGTGTTGTAAGTATATTATTCCACACCAAATTGTCTCGAAGCAGGAAAAAAAATATTGTTTTTAATTATACCCCAGACGTCAAGCACTGTCATGATGTGTTGCAATCATCAGCAATGGAGGCGGCGTTGGGTCTGGCGCAGAAGAGTCTAAATAATTCCTGCTGCTCTTGATTTAGACGTGTGAGCTTTGCATCCATGCCGGAGCTCCTACCTCCTTGTTTTGTCTCCTCCTCCTACCAGCCTGCCACCACAAATGCAGGGCTATAATGAGGACCATACAGAAGCTCAATTAGACCTCGCAGTATTTATCCTCTCCCTCCCTAAAGAAATTATTAGCCGTCTTTGATGCTGTGCGAGGCGTGCTGGAGCCTGCTCTCGTGTCATCTGTCATTTCCATTTGGATTGCCGCAGCAACAGAGATGTATATCTCCTGAAACAAAGCGAAACAAATAGTCACACTGCTCAGTCATAAACTGCTGGGTCATGTTCAGACACGCTGTTAAGACTGACTGACATGGAGACCTGTTGTTGCACACTTTCACTTGTCGGTAATTGATTAGCTAAAACAAAGAGAAAGCGAGGTTTTGATCTCGTCGAGGCAGATGGGGCGAATCCGGCTGAGCGCGTGGGTTTCTTATCGATTTCACCTTTCGAGTCCGCTGGATGGATCGTCCAGTGGCAACAGAGTTCCCAGTCAGTCAGGGGACCAAGGTTCAAGCGCCCCATGCTGAATGTGAATATCAGCTCGTGGTGTTCTGCCCTGAGACAGATCCTGCCCTGTGCCCTTGTTGCAAAGGAAGCAATGAAAACACATCATCTCTCACAGCATTACGAATCACAAACTATGTGGAACTATGCAACTAAAAGTTCCTGTGGATGATTTTTTTTTTCACTAGTTTTAAAGCACCAGAAGTGTTGATTATTAAGTCACCCACATAGTTTGGATGGTTTTTGGACAGGTTTACAATGTCAGCACTACGAATTCAGGAAAAATAAACCAATTCTATTTTCAAATAAATTTAATTTTTCATTGCATGATACCTACAGTGTTATTCCAGTGCCTCTTTGTTTTCCTTATAGCGTGAGGATGACCACTGCAGTTGCACCTCAGACTCATGCATGACGTTTGTTAAATATGATGTGCTTCACCTTGATGTATTTTTTCTCTTTCCTCTCTCAGGCTTTATCTACACTTGTGGGGGCACACTCAAAGGTCGAAATGGCAGTATAGAATCGCCCGGCTTCCCTTATGGCTACCCCAACGGGGCAAACTGCACCTGGGTTATTGTTGGAGAGGAAGGAAGCAGAATCCAGCTCATCTTCTTGTCATTTGCCATAGAAGAAGAATATGACTTCCTGTCCTTGTACGACGGGCACCCGCACCCCGCCAACTTCAGGACCAGGTACCGTCAATGTTTCTGTTCTTTACCCTCTTCACAAATGTTTGCTTTCAACAATCAGATTGGCATGAAAATGAGTTGAATAGCACAATTCTACAAGACATGTTTTGTTGAAGTCAGAGTTGGCTTTGCAGAGACAACTAAAAGTTCATATTTTCTGTGGCGAACATTGATTGTTTGGGGCAAAATCCTCTCTGATCTTGTTTATCTCTGCTTCTTAATTAAACGTTAATGTCATGGTCAGACATAAGAAAATGAGCTATAAATTCAAGAAAAATGTCAAAAGCAAGATTAACTAAGGTGACATATTGCTTCCAAACAGAGTTAAAATAAAAATTCCCTTCAAAGCTTTGAGTGTGAAGCATTTTCCTCTCAGAAAGCTGTAGAATTTAATAACATGAGCAGTTTCTTGTTGCAACAAATAGACAAGACGGTATCAGTGTTGGCTTGATTGTCGGGTGCGGTGTGATTGCCGCAGAACAAACGACCTTGTGTAGCAACAGGGTGCAGTCCTGCTGAAGCACACAAATTGCCGAGGCTCAATCACTGCTAGTGTGGTTTCCCTTTAGTTATTGAATGATTTTATTGAGCCTTTCGAGGAGGAAACACAATGACCAGAAAGAAACTCATTTGAGATAAGCTATTAAACTCTCCTTGCCTTATGATTTTATCAGGCAATCAATAGAGCCTAATAGCATCTGTCTGTGACTCTATTCACATTCGACATGTTCTTTTAACCCGCCAATTAAAATATTATTAAGTTATTCAATTAAGTGTGAAATGTGAGAGAGATTTCCATTGAAATGTTGTTTGATTTTCACACACTAAACACTGAGGAAGATTAGGTTTGATATTGTTTTGACAGATGTTGTTGCACAAGTTGGTCCATAAAAAGACTCCTTGTCATTTCTTACATGCTCTTAATCTCAACAGCAGGTTCTCGCCATGGCGGCCCGTTGCAATTAGAGGTTTTATTATTCGAAGCATGACGTGCTCAATAACATTTAAAGCTGCTGAGTGAAAACAACTTGTAACTGTCAGTCAATGCAGTCGTAACACTCCACCAAGAAGGAGCGAAGACTTGAAGGCAAACGCTTCTCCCCTCCCATAGAGACCGAGCAGTTCAGCCGGTTCAGTGTGTGTTAGCGATGGGAACAAAGGCGCTACTGTGTTCAGTCACTATCTCTCTTGACACTAGGATGATCAGCAGTTGTGTTTGATGCATGAATAAATCTCCGCTGCTCGCATGTCATTCAAAGTGTAAGCAACACAAACGCACAACTGACACTGACTGTGACATGCATACTTGAAATCAAGAATATTCAATCTGAAAACAAGGTAAGTGCCACAAAACATGAACAGTTTGATGTTTTCATCAAGGAAGTCGCGTCTTCTACCTGGCCTTCCACTTTGATCAGATAAATGTCTGGATCAGTGTCTCTTAAGGGCCTATTAATAAAAGTTTGTCCTTGCAGAAATGTCAAGTTTGTTTGTTATTTGAACAAATAATCACACCAATCAAGTGCAGCATTTTACTGGTTTAATTCAGTTAAACTCCCAACATGTTTTTTTTTGGTTTGTTTTTTTAAAAATGTTTGTATTTGTGTCCATGTTTTCATTATTCCGAAAGGTGAGGCTTGGTTATGTGATGATTTTCCATTTCAACAGTTGGCTCTTTAACACAATGTCAATCACGTAATAACACACTCAAACCACACTTGCGGCAGTTTGACTAAACTGATTTCATACATGCTGAAATCATGCCATTCAAATAATGAGAAAAAAGGAGATTGTTTGTTGGAATCTCGTAGCAGAATCTCGTAAAATAATAATCATGACTCGCCCTCCCTTTACTGATTGCAGCTTGACGTTCGCAACAGTTTCCGCACTTGAAATGTAGACACAGTGCACCCACTCCTACTGTCAATGCAGTTTTACCTCTTGTTGGAAACGAGTTCTTTAATTACGTCTGGCATTTGATGAAGTGTGAGGCAGAGAAATCTGATTTGGTTCAGTTGAGGTGAAGGGATTTAGGTCAGGGAGAGATCAAGTGAGCCGCCTTGATACTCAGTGGCTTGCTGAAAACCAATTCTCTCTTTTAAAGAACCGTGTTCCCTCTCGGTGCAACAGGCACAATTCGTAATCAGCTAGTTTCATAAGCAACCTCTCACAGATAATCTGGTGTCTTTTAGCATTCAAATCTATCAACAGAGTTGATTGAACAAGGACCCGTTAGAACAAAAAAAATGAATAAATGAAGGTGTCAGTTGGATTTAGTCACTTTTTAGCTGCACGAACAAACAGCAAGACAGAGTGCGAACAATGCCTTCTGTGCTCTTGTCGGTTGATTAGGAGTTCCTCCCTATCTGAGATAACAGGAAATGATGAGCTGTTGCACACACATTCACATGCAGAGGTCTGTGTCTGTGGGAGAGAGATTTATGGTCTGCATTGCCACAATCGCCTCACTGGTTAAGTCAAAGCACCCTGACTTTCTTAATCTGTCTTTTTCTTTACACACACAATTGTGCCTCTGTGACTTCATGGCACATTACATTGACTTACATCCATTTTGGGGAGTTCTCACCATAACAATAACTGCTGCTTTTCCATTTGTAACTTCAGCCCCAAACCTACACTAACCTTGAAGCGTATTTCCACTCCAAATTTAGGATTTATTATCTCGGTTCAGTTTCCACTGAGCAGAGCTGTCCGATCCCGGGCTATTTAACCAGCCATTAACCAGCATGTTTATTATGTATTTCTGCTTCAGCACACCTGAATGTGATATACTGTCTGTGTCATCGTCACCGAGCTTTGCACCAGGCCTGATAACGAGCCACTCCCGGAAACCTGGTTTGTTGAAGCAGAGAGGCATTGAGTACATATAACAAAGTGTCTCTTTAGTATCAGTAGGGACAACATTTACATACAGAAAGACCACAAGAAATTTGCTGAATTTATTGTTTTCTTCACCTCACGCACACACAGAGCAACATGTTTCTTTCCCCTTACCCCAAAAACTTAGGGAAGTTTACCCTAAAACCACCAAAATAACTTTTTAATGCATGTGTTTCACATGCATCCTGCACCGACAAGGGAGGGTGATGGATACAGTTTTGTCCCAATGCTACGTGTCCTCACTGGTGAGCAATCAAGTTTATGTCCACCCAAAAGTTAGGAAAACAAGTACATAAACCTTTCCATTGACACTGCATAAAATTGGAGATTTATTCCAAATTTGATGAAGTATTGGCATAAATCACAGACATTCATAGCTTGATTCAATATCCTTTTTATCTGCCCAATATTTCTTCCAAACTCTATTATTTTTCTTGAGAAATAATCACATCATGAATTCTACCGATGCGATGTCAAACTCATCAATTTTGAAGATTCGCCTCTCATTAGACTGCTATGAATTCTTTGCATCAAAAACAAACCAACCTAAATAAAGAGGTGAGTTAGCGTCAGCATGTTGAGGCCACCTTTCGTTTGTTTCATGGTCAGATTCTGCAGTCCGATGTGGAAGCAGTGTTTCGAACTCAGACTGCATCTTCTCTCACTTGTCCACCCTCTTCCCAATGTTGGCACAACAAACACATTTGAAGAATGGTCCCCTTCATACTCTCTGTGCCTGCGGAGCTTTGAAAGTCGGGAAACTGAGGCCTGCTGGGATGCTGACATTTTAAAACCCATTATTATTGCAGGACCCCGTGTAACAAATGTGAGGGAGTTGTGGTTTTATTTGGTGCTCAATAACAGCTGAGTCAGGTTTAATCCCTGCTTTTATATTTGAAGCATTCAAATTCTTCACCCTGCATGTGGCATTTGAACCAAAAAAGGTGAAAATACTTGAGTGTTTTAAGTGACCCGCTCTCTGACAATTTGCCATATCCAGCTCAGTACTGTTTGGATGAAAGCTCTCAGGATGACTGACTTTGTGTGGAGGATAAGCCGAGAATCTGTCGATAAAGGAGATAGCAGCGTGCATGCTTACATACTCATTCATATTAATGATTGAAACACAGCTGAAAGACAGAGAGGGAAAATAAGTAACAGAGAGATGCAGGTAGGAGGTGAGCGTGCTTGTATGTGAATCATTTTAGTATTTTATCAAGGACGCCTAAAGTGTGCGTGATTTATTGTGAGCCAGGCTTAAACGGGGAGTGTGACATTTTCAAATTAAATTCTGTTTACAGTCTTCATTGGTCATTTGTCAAACCTTTCGCTTGGCTTCTCCCCGTGAACTTCCTGCTCTGATTGGAACCTTTTTTCCTCTTCACCTTATCAACACCCTGTTAAACCTCTTTTTTTTTCTAAATGTATACAATTATTTAAGCGTTTAAAACTGGAACAATCAAGACAAATGTCAAGTCCTTCATGTCAAAAATAAACATATTAAAAAGGTGACATTTTTTCCCAACAAGTTAAATTCTGCCGATTTATTTTCTTGTTTCTTATGAGGTAGACAGATGCACTGTTTGGGGGTTTTGCTGTAAACATTCATGAATTTCAATATTAGTCTGTTTTCCTTTGTTGCCTCAGTTTCTTTTTGTCTTGTGGCTGTGCAGAGCTCTTGCAGATGTCCTGCTGTGTCGCAAGCTGCCATTCGAAGTGACTGGCTTCCTGTCAGTCACTAATGTATCGTTACAGCTAATGTGAAAGCTCAGTAAGGTGGCGGCACAAAAACTAGTTGACGACGAGACTGGGAGACAACAAGGGGACTTCAGAGAATTCACCAGCTGTCTCAAAATTAATAATGTGTGAGAGCGCCAAGAGAGTGTCTGAGAGTTTTTGGGCATGCAAGAATGGATGGATGAAATACAAGTACTAAATTAGGGAGGGCGCTGTTGTTGTTGTTTGTTTGTTTTTTTACTTTGCCAAATTTAAGGATTAAAACAGGAAGTGACCAGATTGAGGATTTGATCACAACATTTTTTGCGAGTGACTCAATGTTCTTTATGGTCAAAAGCTAAAACACCAATTTGTTATTCATGTGAACATGCAAAGTAAAATCAAAAGGGAAGTTTTTTCCTGCTAATTGCAACCAAAAGTGGGTCAGGAAATTCTGAGACTTTGTTATAATGGGGTTTTGGAGAGTGATGAATCAATTCACAGAGAATAAGGGAGTGTCTCAGAAGAATAATTGAGAGCAATTCAAAGACTTTAAATGCACCACTTACTCAGGCACTACATTTCGACTCTTTTGTGAATAACACCAGCTTTCCCTCGCAAGCTTGAAATGTGGTCTTTTCTTTAAAAATGTACAGCCTCAGGGAGACGCTTCAATGAAAAGGTGTCTGCAGCAACCCACATTAGTGCTTGAAAACAAAGTCAAGACAGTTTTTGGGGATGAAATAAAGTTTTATTGGATAGAGATCTTAAATTTACCAAGCAGCACTTCACATATTCAGGACAGTGAAAAGCTTGATGGATGTGAGGGTGAGTAGACTGAGAAGCTTCAGGCTCGTTATTCTAATTAAAAGACCAGAAAGTTTGCTGTTACTTGAGCATGGATACATCTGGCCCTGTATTTTTTACTATGTTGCTACTGAAATGTCCTCTTCCAGGCAACTTTTCTTGGCCTCTTCTTTTAACAGATCCCAATTCAATTTCTGCAACTTGTATGGTGTGTTTCGTCCTCCACACCTTTCTTCGACCTCCATTTAAGCCTTTGCTGTCTCACACAGTTTATTCTGTGGAGAAGTCGTTCAATCCGACAGTTGGAAAAATCACAACTAAAGTTGTTTGGGGGGTCACTGTATGAATATTTGATCAGTGCAGTTTGTCAATTTGTCTGTTCCTTCTGGTGGCTATATCTGTTTTCCACAAACAAATCTTCAGCTCAACCATTTACTGAAGCAAAGTAGGTTTGTGTGGATGGATGTCAACAGACTCGGTGGATTTGAGCAGGATAATCTCAGACTGGGATCTTTAGAAATGTGTTCAGAATGCCTGTATTACATTTGTGTCATGCAGGAGGGTTTTTTTGCACTTTTGTTGTTATTCACTGGCTGACACCTACCTGTCTGTTGCGTTTACCATTTAATCTCTAGAGTTCAAATTGGCCCGACACTCATCGCGACTGTGGTAAAGTTCGGATTCCTCTTGATTTTGGAAAAGCCATTCAAAGTGCAATGAACGTAAAAGTAACAAAGATGAATTCTACTTCGTGGTTTTTCTTTTCAGTGGGAGAAAACCTTGCTAAGTTATCAGCTGTGACACATTAATTCATGTTTAGTTTACATTTATAGGTGAATTTGATGTGGAATTAAAGTTATACAAGTCGGAAAGACTTTTGGTTTTTTCAAGACACTTGAAAAAATCTCTTTGTCAAATAATCAAGCCCCACTGAATTTTGCCCACATCTCTCTTTTTCTTCCTTGTGGCAGAAAGTGGAAGGCAACACATTTCCAGTAATTTTATTGTTGTTGGTATCATTTTACTCATCATGGTGAGTTTCCTCTTGTTGTCAAGCTCCAAGCAAAAAACCAACAAAAAGATGCATTCTGTCTGTCAGTTCGGGCCAAACAGCGGGCCTTGAAGCTCATTTTGTGTGGGGTCATCAAAGCGCCTCTGTGATGTGAGAGCGAGCTGAGTGTCCTGGGGCTGTGGAGGAGGCGCTCAGTCAGCGAGTGACTGAGGTTACAGGAGAGGGAAGCAGAACTGTTGGACAAGTGAGAGAGCAAAGAGACTGGTCAGGGCCTGGCAGGCAGCATGATTTTTTTTTTTTTTTGAAGTGTGTTGTTATACTCTGGCAGAGAAATCGCGCCGTAACACTCGAGTGTGCCGCTTGACTTAACCTGCCATCACATTGCTCGAATTTCATCGTTTATGGTGGATGAGATTAGCCGGACCAGCTGTGAGTCCTTCTCATCTCCTCCGAGTTCTTTTGGTTGGGTGTGGAATGGCAAGCATGTTCGATGCGGCTGCTCTTTGCAAGAAGGCTGGAAAATCCCCCTTTCGTTTCATGTTATTGCTGTCCTGATCTCCAATCACTACATCTTTTTTTTTTTTTGTTAATCGTTTCAAAGGCATTGTACTATGGCGCTGCGGTAAAGCTGGCTTGTAAGTAACCTTTCAGTTTGTGTCTCTCAGGGTGAAGTCTTCATGCCTCCACGCTCTGTGACGCTGTCCAACTTCAAACTAAATCAGGTCCTGTGATGTATGTCGACATTAAAGGAACAGTCTCAGCATGCTAATGCTACCTGGTAGTCGTATGTTTCCCTTTGAAAACTGCAACTTGGTTTAATGCAATAATAATAATAATTTGATAGAGCAACTCAGGTTTGTGTACAAAACCCAGTTCTATTTTCAATTTGACAGTAGAAAGTAAATAACAAAGGAAGAGCAAAAATCAACAAACTTGACTTTATTTCTTTTACAATAACATCAGAAAATCCAAAGGAAAAGCAGGTGAACAGCAGGCAAAAGGTTTACCACAGTTGGAAGATTAGCTTTGCTTGTAAGATTATTCTTCAAGTATTGTGAGAAGAAAGTATTAATTCCAAATATATAGAAATTCACTTTTTTAATTTGGAGGGAACTTTGTCAGTACAGAGAAGAGGACTCCTTAAAGGTGGGCTTCAGACGTCATCTAACAGCGGAATTCAGCCCACTGGTTACACCTCTTTCTACTGTGGCCACTGAACTCTCAATCGGCTTTCACGGTGAATGACAGGAGATCAAAACATTTATGTGTTGCGTACATTAAGGTGTTGGGTGCGAACAGGAGGAGCACACACCTTTATACCAGTCTGTGTCTCCAAAGGTAAAACGTGGTTGCTCTATTTCACCACTTCTAGGTTGCTCTGCTGGCTAGTTTATTCCCTGTTTCCTCTCCCTGCCCTGACCCAGTTTGTATCTGCAATCCTCTACAGCACCAATTTTACACCTGGCTAAGTCACACCCACAATCCCCATTTTTTTTACACACACACACGCGCGTGTGCACGCGACAGAAACAGAGCAACACATATGCTCAGACACCAACTAAACTTACACAGGCTGCATGAATACACAGAGCAAGAAGTACACTAACTACACACAGGCACAGAAGGAAAACACGCAAAGTCCATGGGAAATGGCAGTGTGTGATTGGTGTGAAAATAAACAAATATGGTCTTTGATGTTGGGACACTATTCCTGAGCAGAATTGGGTATACTTTTTGTGGGGTTAGGGGGAGAAGAGCAGGCGGTGTGTATGCAGATGCATTTTTGTGTCTGTGTGCGTGCAGGAGTGAGGGAGTGGTTTGTGTGAGTGTGAACTGAGGTGTGTTTACCCCTGAGGTAGTGGTATTTCATCTCTTCCTGCATCAGTTCTGCCCTGTAGGGGGTAAGAGGTGTGTGTGTGTGTGTGTGTGTGTGTGTGTGTGTGTGTGTGTGTGTGTGTGTGTGTGTGTGTGTGTGTGT